>OZ026624.1:23165433-23445433 GCA_964020975.1 Hermodice carunculata
AAAAAAAAGTGATATTGTACATGTATCTCTTTCTGGAACAGTTAGACGAGACCTGTCTGCATGAACTTTTATTCATGGGGGCTTCCAGTTACCTTTACGCAAGGCCAGATCTGTTGGCTCTGTGTGAGGGGTCGCAATGTATGTAACAAACAGCATACCTTGCACAGGAAGACTTGACCTAGAACAGGAAAATCGTGATTCTAATGAATGTCTGCGGGTAGAATTTCCATGAGACCACGGACTTATACTTTTAGGTGCCCATTGTGGCCCTCCTGGCCTATTAGCTGTAGATACAGATCTCTTTCTGAATGGCCTTGAACAACTCCATAATTGGTGCCTTAGATCTCAATCAAAAGATTTTACTCGTAATCGGCCACTTCAACGATAGCTGTCATTTATGGGATACAGATCACTCCGAAAGTGAGCTTGGCCTACGCCTTGTACATCTATTATCTAGAAATAATTTATGTCAACTTATTGACGAGCCTACCAAGTCAAATGAACTTTCAGAGAGCCTGCTTGATATTATTACTGATTGGCCTGGTTATATTCTAAACTCGGGGACGCGGGCACCAATTGGTACCTCTCATCATTCTGTTATTTACAGCACATTATCACTTCGTCATAATCTAGACAAGCCCTTCAAACAAAAAATCTGGGACAATAAAAGAGCAAATCTTTTTGATTTATCTAGAAGTCTTTGAGATGCTCCTTTTAACACTGGTTTTGACATTTTTGATGACAAACGATATTGTTTCTTTCTGGTCTGATATTTTACTTGATTTATGCGAACAGTTCATTCCCTTCCGTGAAATTCTTATTTGTCCAAAAGACAAACCTTGGGTCACTAGTGAATTCATGAAATTAATGAGACAAAGGAGTCGAGCCTGGTATAGACACAAACGGGTCCCCCCCCCAAAAAAAACAACCTTTCACACTTGCTGAAGCTCTCAACTTAGGGCGTCTGTTTCAGTTTTACAAACGCAAACGTGATATCGTGGTCAGTGCACTAAGAAGATCGATGAGATCTCATTTTGCAAAAATTCGTTCCGAACTTGACTCAAATGGCAAAAATCCCAAGAGATAGTGGAACCTCAATAAATGTTTGCGTGGTTCCAAAATTCATCATTCCATCTCTCCTCTTCTCGAAACTGGCCACGTATTCACTAGCCATGCAGACCAGTGTGATATATATAACAGATACTTTGCTAGTCAGTGTAAACTCCCAATAGAGACTAACCCTTTGCCGTTACCGGAGTTCTCTTTTCCGAACTGAGTCATGTCTAACTCTGCTCCACTTCAATGAGAACGAGGGTTTTTAAAGTATTGTTATCTCTAAGGTTTAGCTCCAAGTCGGGCTCTGATTGCATTGGGAAAATTTTTTCTAAAAAAAAAAAAAAAAACCAGCGCCAGGTATTGCTCCTTCTTTAACAAAATTATTTAACTTTTGTCTCCCTACATCCTAGTTTCCCGATCTTTGGAAAAAATCGAATGTTTGCCCAGATTTCAGAAAGAATGTCAAGCAAATCAAAGAAAATTACCGTCCAATTTCACTTTTGTGTAATGTTTCGAAAATAGTTGAACGTCTCATCTATATTTTTCTTTATGAGTACCTCATAGACTATTGACCTCGAAAAACTCCGGTTTTAAAGCGAATGATTTTGCAATTAATTGACACATTAAAACACTTCATAACATTTATAATGGCCTCGAACGTAGACATGAGGCACATAAGGTATTTCTCGATATCTCTAAAGCTCCGATCGTGTCTGGCATGAGGGACTCGTCTTTCGACTACAACAGTATGGTATTGTAGAGCCTCTTTTAGGCTTGTTAAAAATTATTTGTCAAACCGTTTTCAGAGAAAAATATGGGCGGCCATTCCTCTGACTGGCTGCGGATAGAAGCTGGTGTTCCTCAAGGATCAATACTTGGCTCTCTTATATTTTTAGTGTATATTAACGATATTTCTGATGATATCTCTTGTGATATAAAACTTTTTTCTGATGCCACCAGTATTTTAGAAATTGTTCACGACCCTCATGTCTCAGCTAATCGGATCAACGGTGACCTTGTGAAAATTCGTGCATGGGGTACACTTTGGAAAATTACATTTAATGCCTTAAAATCTATTTCCTTATTATTCTCATCTAAACATCAGAAACAAGAACACCCTACTTTGACTTAGATGACACCCCTATACCTGAATGAAACCCTCACACTTATTAAGGTATAACCCCTTCTAGTAATTCTAAATGGGATGCACACATCACAAGCATTTTAAATAAGGCAGGTGAATGTTTGATATCACTGCGTAGATTGAAAAACAAACTATCCAGAAAAACTCTTATTAGATTATATATTACCATGTTTCGACCGATACTAGAGTATGGATGTGTGATTTTTGACAACTGTACTGATGGTCTAGCTAAATCTGTAAGATTGTTCAATATGAAGCCGCTCCGATCTGCACTGGTGCACTGAGGCACACTCCTGGCATTAATTTATTAAGAAAACTGGGTTGGTAGACCTTGGCTGCTCGCAGAAAATATTTCAAACTTATCCTGTTTTATAAAATGGTTCATAAGCTAGTCCCTTCCTACTTACATGACCTAGTTCCTGGCAATTTCGGGAACACCTTTTTACGAAATCATCCCATTTACGACAAATAAAACATAAAAATTCGCCTTTCGGAAACTCTTTTCTCCCGTAATCTATGAGACTTTGGAATGATCTACCACTTGCAACAACGCACTCTGGGAAATTGTAGGGGTCAGTGAAGCCTGCATGGTGGTGATTTTTGCAGAGGTGGATGTTGACCAGAAAAACGATCTCAAGTTTCAATAATGTCAGATATCAATTGCTGTGTGCCAATGTGCCCAAGTTCTTAACCAAAAAGAAAAAAAAATACGCTTGAAGTTTTTGCCAGCAGCCGTGCGACCCAGCTGAAAGGAAAACCTGGGTCAAGTTGGTCGGGAAGGAAACCACGAAGACCAACATTGTGTTCACCTTAATCCCTTTTCTGCGGTTTATTATAATAAATAATTAACCTTAATTATATTAAAATCAAATTAGTGACCTTTTTTTGATAAATGAACATGGAATGCACAAAAGCAATTTAAAGAGAATTGGCCGAGACGCACAACAATATAACCAGGGATGGAAGACACAGTAATGTTGTGGGGACGATAATACCATTAGGATTTTCTGGGTGTGCTCGTATTCAACGTATTGGCTAAGAATCTGTGTTTAATGTTGACTGTGCAGACAAAACGTTCATCATGCTTCAAGGTTAACATTACAATTGGATACTTTTCTTCACAATGGATAAGGGTTGTCAGAATGCACCCTATGTTCGATCAAAACAGCCAGTGTTGTAGCCGGGGAATCGAACGAATTCCAAACAGTTACAAGTTTAGCCTGGTCACGAACAACTCCGATTGATAGTTCTTATTAAACATGAATATTATACCATTGACAGATTAATGTATAAGTACAGCATACCAAGCAGGAAGCCTGGTTGCCTCAAATAAACACACCAGCACACAAGTAGTCATGGCGAGCACCTGAGCACGAGCATGTCATTCACCCACGCATGTCAGGCCTCAGCTCTGCTAGTGAGCGGGATCGAATTTCGAACAAACAGCATTACGGCACTGAGAAAGGATTTTACTGCGGTACATGCTCGTTTCTTGCCCCTTTCACCCTTTGCATTTTTTTTCGCTTCATTTTGTACCAACTTATATGGACATAAAGCTTCATGACATAATAGCTTAGTTCCGAGATAGGGACAATTTTTGCCACCGGTGGCGCTGACTACTATGTTCCCGCGAAGTCACGGACGTTTCTCCAAGTCTCGGGGGACACTTTCAAGTCTCGCCATTTTTTCCCCATTGGGTTAACACGAGAAAGTTGGTGTCATTTTTTTAACGCCGGTTATTTCAATAACCTAAAAGTGTAACTACAAGAAAACATGCCAGTGTACAACTGTAAGATACCAGGATGTACCAAAGATAGCAGAAAACACGGTCACTATGAAAAATATTGACACAAAACCTGAGACAAAACCTATACAAATTGGGGCCTGCATTGTGGCACAACTAACCATGCATTAAGTCACCCTTGATTGACTCGGTGAGTTCTGAGGGATTAGCCTAGGGCGCACTTCTGCCAATGCTTTGAAGATCCTCGCGCTTGGCTGACCACTAACCAGATTAGCGCTTGACGGGTGCAATCAGAAATTAACAATAAAGCACCTGACTTAAATTCGCAATACACTGTCTGCAAACTTTGTTACCTGATCACTGGCACACTGTAGGCCTTCAAGCACTTTCAGATCAGCTGTTATTATTTGTTTAAGATTGGCAACATTAAACAATAAATTAGTATCGAATAATTATTATTAAAGCCAGTATGGATGACTCCTTCTTCCGTGACTATTCCCCAGACTTGGTTCAGTGCCTCGCCTTGCGAGGTTGGTCTTGTACAAAGTGCCTTCACATACAAAAGTTTGCATGGAACAAAGTTCGACCGCACGTGTAACTTAGCCCCATGGATGCGCCCCTGTTCCGCAAGTTGGTAGCCCCTGGATTCGCGGCACTTCTGAACATTCTTGGGTGTCCAGTCACATTTGCTTATTAGGTAGGCAATCTTTAGAAATTTCTTAAGGTCAACCACTTTCATCTTTGAGAATTTGTCGTGTAGTTCATTTTCCGTCTGTTCAATCACGTTAATCGCCGCTCCGTCGTCCGTATTTCCCGCCATGTTCACTGAAACTGAACGATCACTGTTCTGTTCTGTTCTGTGGTGGGATTTTTTGGCTGTCTGTCGATATGACAAAGTTAGCCAGGATGGGTTTTGTTATTCTTAAGTAGGTTATGGGTTCCGGTAGTGCAGAAAATTTGAGTATATTTGATTGTATGGTACGGGGAGGGGGAAGTCGTCAGGCCACGGGGGGCAAGGGCCTAGTGGCCAACGTCCTGAATTCTCGGGAAGTCTCGCAAGATAATTGCCATGGATCAGTGATTTTCAGCATAAAGGACTTTCTTTGAGTTTATCTCACATATGTGTGAATATTTTTTCATGTATGTACAAGTGCCTCCGGCTGTGCCCAAGTCACAAATTAAGGACAGGTAAGACACCAAAAATAAATCCCACTTTAGTCAATCCTAGCTCAAAGTATATTTGCGTTAGTATAACATATCACATATGTGTGTATTCGTCATACTCCAAAGAATTTATATGTCCCCTATTTGGGTGTCTGTGATGTTAATTGTTGAATTAACAATCGAAAGTTGACCACAAAGCATCCACCCCATCAATGTCGATATAAGCCACTAATTATTTGTGATAAAATCGTAATTACACTTGGATCTTAATCCTGACATATTGGCAATAAAAAACGATCCTGCGATTTTTTATGTTTGTTTTTGTTTTTCTGTTATCCATCCTCAAAAAATCGACGTTTCAATTTTCCTTTTGATTTTCAGAATGTTCATTTTCTTTATTTCATAGAAAAAGAACGAAGCAAAATTTTGAAAATCGCTGAATCAGTTTTGCAGTTCAGACTTTAAAGAATCAAAAGCCGTTAACTGGATTAAATTTTGCCCAGCCGTTTTCTTGGAATAACAATTCTTAGGTGGAGTTCTCGTCCTAGTATCCTTTCTGAGAAAACAAGCTTCAAAGGCCTTTGATGTTGATCATTTGCCTCTGAAACAATACCATTTGCTCAAGTTGAGCTGATATTTGTACACAACGTAGTAAACATCGTCCCTGAACATTTGGTGAGGTTGTCAATCAATTCTTGGCCAATCACATGAATAAAAGAACTGGAACCTAGGATCTGTCAAATTATGTAATGACTATAATTCAGAATTATTGGGTGTTGTTTTTCAAAATAATCTTAAGGCAGACGGTCATGTCTCTAGCAGGATCTCCAAGGCACGACGTTCAGTGTACCGATACTCTGGAACAAGTATGAGTTATCCAGGTTTAGCTTCAGACGCCAAGTCTCATATTTGGAGTAATGTCGGGGTCCGCTCCCTAACCTTTGGTCTTGACTGTATATATGCAAATAAGACAAGTTTTGAAAGATTGGAATCCACCCAGAGCTCTATGCTTAAGGCATTAACGGGTCTCGGTAAGCCATCTCGCTCAAGTCCTCTGCTGGCAGCCCTGCGAGTTTCTTATACAAAAGATATTGCAAATCGTGACACGTTATCTCTTTACCGGCGAATTTTTAACATTTCTTCTCCAGTCAGGGACTTGCAATCTTTCTTCTTATCGCAATATATTGTTCATGGAGATACCACCAGAGGGACTTTAGTAGATAGCATTGCCAACATCGACCCTTCACTCTTAAAAACTGGCTTCAGTGCTGTCAAGCATATCACTATCCTTAAACCTTCCCGCACTCAACCAGAGTCGGGAATAAAAGATTCTCTTCGCTTTCGTCTTGGACGACCCGAGTACAACAAACCTTATGGCATCTTAAGAAAAAGGGCCCAATCAATCATATCTGTCTTTTAAGTTATTATTTCTATGTTTTCTTTTAAGCCGAATTCATACTTGTGTTTATAATTTGTATTTATGTGCCAAGATAAGATTTTTCTGTATGATTTACGTGCTTATGATTATGAACTTTTATTTACATAATTGTGAGTCATTTTGCTATAATTTGTGTATTATTTTGTTCATGTTAAGTTCTGTATCTTTATTACGATGTATCCTTTTTATTTTCCTCGTTTTCACGGGGGTTCAATAAAATATTATTATTATTATTATTATTATTTTTTAATTATTATTATTATTATTATTATTATTATTATTATTATTATTATTATTATTATTATTATTATTATTATTAAAAGAGCCTTTGAAGTATGGAAAACATTATTCAGCGATCTGTCAAACGGCGACAGCGACAGTCTGGTTTCAAAGTGTGACGTCATGGAGGCGGCCTTTCGGGCCCCGTGACCTCAAGCCTGGCAACGAAAATTGTGTTGCCTTGCTTGGGTAGGGCGGCCTACGGCCGATCGTGGTCAGTGTACGGATGGCGGGTTTGGTCTTCCGCCCCCAACCTCTTCATCCCGTTTTTAGGGATAGGATTTTATTGTACTTACTCCTGTCTGTATACTTTGTGTAGTTAGCTTGTTAGACTTGTCTGTAAATTTTACATAGTTAGCTTGTCATTATTTTGTAGTTATTTTCTCAATGAGTTTCATTTCTATTTCCAACCTGAGTTTTGTAACGCTATTTTGTGTGTTTTCTCTGCTGTTCACATTTATGCTTATTTCGATGTGTTTATTTGTACTTTTATTTCCTCATCATTGGGTTTCGATAAAACATTATTATGTAAGTGGGTATTGTTGATTAAGGTGCCAGTTTTTTCCCCGCCTGTCTTTGGTGTGAAGGACCAATGGGGTGATCCATTGCGGTACGGCCCTTGAAATTTGAAGGGACATCGTCTGACGATTCTCGCTCCTCTTGAACATTTAAAGTCTCCCTTCATTAGAACGCAAAACAAGCAAGATAACTATAAAGTAAACCACTAAGGCTATGATATGTTAGCATGTTTGCATCTTTTCCCTGCCCACAAACATATTTTCGGCATGCTGCCTTATTTCGCATTGCCGCCCTGATACAACTCTCCTGCCACGGGCCGTTGCTACCTGTAGTCAAAAACCAAAAGAATGACACCTGGACATTCGGATGTCCACATGCCTGTGTTGTTTTTGGCGTCTTTCTCATATTTCTACTTTAGTTAAAAGCTTGAAATTTTGACAACTAATAGAAAGGACATCTATCTTGTAAAAACCGTTAAAATCTCAAAATGGGCAATGCAAAGGCCTTTGGTGTCTTAACTGTCCTTAAACTGACGTCAAAAGAGCTAATGTGTGAAAAGGGGAAGAACATCCGTTTACAATATGTTTCAACAATGTCCAAGTTACCCAAGGCCTCACAAAAATATTTCTGTGGTTCCGGTAACCTGAGAGACCCTACTAGAAAGGCCCAACCCTAAAATTTATGACAAAAAATTACTTTTAAGCCGCTCTTCCCTAATAAATATTGATCGGCCAAGGCCAGTGCTAGAAACTCAGTCAGAGACCAAATGGCCGCAAACAGTCCGTAATTATTTTCCAGTGGCCCAAAAGGGCCGAATGCATGCTAGGGTTTCTGGGGGCGTTCCCGCCCCTCCCCCATCCCCGCCGAAAAAAAAAATGAATTTAAGCATGTAAAATGGTGCATTCTGGGGAGGTTCTAGTGGACAATCTTACTTTGACGTTGTTGACGTTATCACAACGTTTAGTCATTATTGTACTAATTTGGCTATTTTCCCTAAGATTGTACAAAAATCGAATGAAAATCAGCAAAAACAAGTAAAAAATGAATTTAAAAAAGACCATCGCTATGGTATCAATTTAGACAGATTTTGTATTTATACTTGTAATTGGACAATTTTTGCACACATTTTATGTTTATTAATTCGGGGAAAATTAACAAATAAATTATCCCGCAATAAGTAAGTTGTATATTATCTCTATTAAAGCAAAAAGAAAAAATACATTAAGATAATCACCAGGCCCGAATGTACTCAACTTTTATCACTAAATATTGATTGATAATATTTCATGCACACATATGCAAGGATGGTGCGATATAATTGCTGAAAGCACACCAAACTATGATGCAGGAAATGGGAGCACCAAATGCCTAGGGAATCTTGCCTTGGTTTCATTCCATGGTGGAACACAATATGGAAATAGCGGAAATGCAAGAATGAAATCAGAAATGTTGAATTGCAGAGGTTTGTGGCGGAAATGCTTTAATTATTTACGAATTGAAAGACAGATCTAAATTTTCAATAAATTGATACATAAATAAATATATTCACCTTTAACACTAAAATACTGAAATTATAAATATATAAATCAGTCCTTTTCCAATACTCCCATCTCATGCATCACCTTATTTTTGAAAATGTTCTTACATTCACTCTCTTTGATATACCCTGGCAGATGCTGCATGGTAAAAGGTATAATCATACTGCAGTAATACCTGCAATTACCGACCCCATTCTACGCCTGGTCAAAACGACCAGATTTTTTTGGCACTCGCGCTTTTGCAATGTTAAATGACCTGACGCGCCAGACAACGCTGCTGTCCAATAGCAACAGCAAATTTACATTCCCTGGGGCATTTTCTCAATAAACTTCTTCACATGAGAAACACTTATTTTGGATAAATTCTGTAGCATATTTCAAGAACTGTAAGGCAAAATTTTGCTACAATGCTCCAGTTGGATAGCCGTAGGTCAGCAGCAAAACGCGACCAACGACCAGCAAAATCCACCCACAAACGACCACCTTTAAAAAAAAAACAGTCGTTCTACTCAACCGTAACCAATTTGAAAGTCAGCAGAAAAGCTGGTCAACGAGTACCATTATTTTGCACGGAATTATATTTCGCCTTGTTTGGACAGCTAACCCAGGCCAGGAAAAAGGATCTACGACGTACACATGGTCGAATCTTACATATGGTCGAATACAATTTCTTCTATAATTCCAGAAAGACGAAAAGTACCATGATCGCATGTAATTATAGTTGAATGAATATATGGTCCAATAGTTTATTTAATTGAATGCAAATTTAGCCAAACATTTAGTCGAATATTCGTCGAAAACTTTTTAGTATCATTCCCACTGCAGACCTACTGACGCGACATCAGTGCACGACTGGTTTGTGGCAATTTTTGGTAGGGCTAAAACATGAATCTGGACATGGCACGTGGGAGTCACGGACCATGTGTCATAACTGATAAATTCTACAAACACAGGTTTACTGCATAATTATTCCTTGTTGATGAATCCACCTAACTATGAATATCAAATGTGCAAAGCAGCTGCTATGATATAAAAATTATTCACGAACAAATCGTGCCATTCCATATGTGAGTCTATCTGGGTAAATATGCATATCAATGCAGCTTGCTGAATCTTCAGTCCTTGAAGCAGATGTCTATATATCTGTATTATACTAAATAAATATGTCTCTCAAAAATATATTTCACAAATATTGCGAATCTGTCCAAAGTCGAAAATAATGAATCAATGAGTTCTTGAGTTCTGAAATAGCGGTATGCATCATAATAGTTTTATGAACATAATCATTCCACATTTCAAGAAAATGTCTATCACAAGAACATATTCAGAATGTATGTGTTAATTCCAATTCAATTTTTAACTTTGGCCGCAAGTCCACCCAAATAATCCTCTAGGCTCTGATTATCCCTATCCTTGACAATTGTCAATATCTGCTTGTGTGACTGTTGTGCCTTTTTTAGAGACTTTGCTGGCTCATGTCCTGCAATTGGTTGTGCAAACCGTCTTTCAATTGTTGACTGTTTCCATGCATATATAGCCACGGTGGTGCAGTGTCGTAATCTGGTTTTGCCAGGTCCCAGGTATCCATTCTCCGAGTTACCACGCAGGTCAAACGGTCATGAATGTATTTTGAAAAGATGGGTTACTATTTGAACTTTAATTTGCCCGCTGTGTGTTGTCTGAAGCAGTCATCATCGTTAGTTATAAATCAAAATGCAACACGAAACATGCATGCACGCACATTGAGCGCCATTTTTAAACATGGCGCAATGCATTGTAAGAAAGGAAAATCACAGTGAATCGCGGCCACCTGTTTTACGCACGCTTCCAGGTGTCAGGTCTCCGAGTTTCCAAGGCAAATGGTCGTTAAAGTACTTTTAAAACATGACTTACGAACCTAACTTTAATCTGCCCGCTCGGTTGTGTCTGAAGCAGTTATCATCATTTCAAATGCAGCACGGCAAGCACCAGCACCACCTTGAACATTGCACAATTAATTCATTGATTGCGGAGCAGTCTCACAAAAGTACTCTTGATTTGTATATCAAAGTGAATCCCGGCCACAGCATATACATCATTATTGATGCTCTGAAATAATTACAAAGTACATACTTTTGGTTTCAAGTACTATAACCCTCTTCCCACCCCTACTCGGCAAGATCGTCCCAATGCTCATTTACAAACCATTGGCATTGGGTGCAGAACTCACTATTTGCAAATGAAAGTCGATTGCATATTTTGAAGAGGTAGCATCCAAGATAGATGTGTGGTTAGTGCTAACGGAAGGTCAAATTTGTCGAATGAATGTAATGTACAATATATAATGCGACTTTTCCAGAGTGAGCTTTACAAGAAAATGTAAATACAACGACAAACAGTTACCAGTTGTAGGCCCCATAATTGGGATTTGGTATCAGACAGTACAGTCGCCCTGAGGCAATGAATAAATGGTCAGCGATAGGCTGAGTGCCAAGCGCCCCACCGTGTCAAAGACGAAGCTCAATAGAGAAGGTTATCCCGATAGTGGATACAGGTGCGAAGGTACAGGCGGGTTTTTATAAGAGTGGTAAAAATAAATTATTATTTTACATATGTAAAAAGATTAACAGATATATGAAAAAGAAATACACACATGTGAAATAGTTACACACCTTTATTTCACATATGTATAATTGTTGTCCCCATGTGTGTAATTCTTTTTCACATATGTAAAATAACTTATTTTATATATGTGAAATATATATGGAAAAGAGATCTACACATATGTGAAATACTTAAATACATACGTGAAAACATATGTGTAAATCTTGTGCACAAATATGGAAAATTATTTCACAAATGTAAAAATACTTTAAGTTGTTGTACATATGTGAAATTATTTTGCACATATATAAAAAGATTTTCACTTATGTACAATTATGGAATAAGAGTTAAAGCGGCTAACCATAAACAACAGGATGGCAAGCACAGGCATAAATTTGCCTGAGGCAATTTTTTGTGAACCTCTCTGTTATCCACCTGGTCCATCAAATTTAGCTGGCGAAGCGTTTATTTAGATCCAAGAGAAGCGTTGATCCCCATGAAAGACCCAAGCACGCGATTTTCCTTGGTAGATTTTGAAGCCTTTCTTTGACAGTAGGTTTTACTATATGTAGCAGGCTCATCTAGGGTGCCAGATTAGGACATTGCTTCAGAATGTCTATTCAAGGCAAGGGAGAGTATTTACCCAGTTTCTCCAACACAAGTTTGAAACACTGATGCCACATATTGTAATCTATATTTGATAGCTGGAAGAATATGGTAGAGCAATAACTCTGCGTTCTCTCATTAACCGCCATGTGGCGCTGCGGACAGCTTTCATCCGGGTATTCAATAGCGGGTCAACCTGAGTGGCGTCGCATACTATGATGTGTTAACGCATGGTGCATACTGAGCGTTTTTCTTGGCGAATGAAATAACCAAGTGTAACTCATAATCATGATAATGTTATCACTTATAAATACTTTTTGTAGAAAGTAATGCAATCAAGGAATCAACGCAATACACATTGTTGTGGAGTTTGCTTTTAATTTTAATTTAACTTTTAACGCTACCTGCCGACCCCCCCCCCCACACCCACCCACAAACATACAGTAACACTGTAAAACTTGGGAATCCATCTACAATAACATATTCTGATGGGGTTGTCTACTTGTCTTTATTTTTGACACAATGACAACACACCCGGCAAATAAAATACAATCGACTTCTTAATTGTTTATTTTGATCCTAATTAAAATAGCTAATTCAGTCTTATAGGAATTTACATGAGATTCATTGGTGGATATGTCAGACTATTAGATTTTCACACGGGAAGTCTGTTTCATGTGTTCACTGGCTGTTACTTAATGAATATTGATTACTGACGTCTTGGTGGGCTAATTACCACTAGAATGTATTTGATTTGCATAACAACATAGTGACTTTAGTGGAATCTTTATTGGTTCTAAGGACCAAGTGATCCTTTTGCCGCGAAATTTTGGTTCTTCCTTTGTATTTTCGCCAGTAACATTTCAGTGTCTCTGATTTCTCCACTGGGTCGGACGTTTTGTATTTAGCTCCTGATATGTTTTACCAAGGATGTCATATTCGTTAAGTACGGTCTTTTTCGTCCTTGTTTTGAGCGTGATGGCGGGGATCGGACGATCCAGTTTACGTAGCACTACAAGAGTTGATTACCGGATATTACACGAGGGTGATCAGCACGATTTAGACGATTTGGCAGAAAATGTTCCTTTGAACTTCCTAAGTGACCAGACTGAGCCAAGCGATGTAGATCTTGAGTTGACGGGTGCTGTAGGTGGTTTTGATAATGAACATTTTGACAAAAAGTTCCAGGAAGTAGCCGATTCTATGCCGTTGACTGGTCCTGCTGGGCATAAATTTTCAACGGCTGATGCTATTGTCAACGCTAGTTCCAAAGTCCAGATTGACAATTTGGGAGACCCGATTAAAGAACTTCAAATTAAAATCGATCACAGAAAGCAGGAGTTAAAGTACTTAAAATTACAAAATAAGCTGAAGTCGGTCGAGAAAGAATTACGGGATTGTCATGATTCTGTTGAATTGCTCGAGTGTAAGCCGGATGTTCGATCTAGCGTCGTTGCGGATAAGCACAGTTCGGGCTCGAAGAGTAAATCCAAGAACAAAGGGTCTAGGAAAGTTCATGATCGCAGTCGCAGTTCACAGTTTGTCTCCGCTGCCAGTGGGGACATCGAGGTGACGGACAAAGGGGCTGGCCCTCGGCGTCGTATTCCTGACCAACTCAAGGAGCAGGCCGACAACGTTCTTGACCACATTTTGGGGGGCGACTTTGGAGATTCCAGGAAGTTTTCTGTCAGACGTGATTCAGTTACACCATCAAAGGGGGTTACTACGCATGTGCACCGTTCTAGTTCCTCGAAGCGAGGCCGTCATGGCGGCACCCATGACGTTTCTATGGCAGGCCCTTCTACGGGACGGAAGAGACACATAAAAACCCAGGTTGTCAGTTCAGAATCTAGTGATTCCTCGGGCATTGACTCTTATGATTCAGATTCTGATTATTCTGGCAGTAGTGTTTCGGATAATGAGCACAGAAGGCGTCATAGTCGGGGCAGAATCAGTGTTAGAGGTAAGCATGGTCGTAAACATAAGATTAAATCCGGACGGTTGAGGAGGGCTGGTGATCATGTTCGCAAGCAGGAGGACTGGCCGCATACTAGACTGTCATTTCAATATGCCAGTAAAGACCTAAAGTACGAAAATCTTGATATGCCTTTATTCATGGCCGGTTGTTTAGAAGGTCTTATCCGGGATTTTGAAGCTCAGAAATTTGAATTAGTTTCAAATAAGATGAAACACCTACGGTCTCTTATGTATTTGTCAACTTACAACGATTGGGGCTGTATTTTAGAGTTACATGCGGCAATAGTGACAGAAATCGAGCGAGGTACGAGGAAGTGGCGTGATAATTTTATGGATATTGAACAAAAAGGTCTCAGTGGTCACAAATCTTCCAAGATTTCAGTTTCAAACAGTACAGGAAGAGTTAATATTGTCAACAAGCACAGAATGTTTTGCAAAGCTTTTCAAACAGGAAAATGTACCAGAAGTTCTCCTCATAATATCATTTTAAATGGTAATGGTAAGAAAATTTCTGGTCAATCACATTTGTGCTGTGTGTTGGATGGTTGACTAGGCAGAACGGGATCATCGTGAAGCTTTCAATGAATGCAAATATATGGGTAAATCAGTAAGGGAAGCTAAAGAGCTCAAGGATTGACTATTTGTAGGTTCTCCTTGTCAACCAGACTTGAGTGAACTGGTACATAATTCCATCATTTCTGATGATGCAACATCGCAATATCTTACTGTTCATTCGACCTATGATCACAGTTATTGGTATTGTGGTTATATATATACATGTGGGAATGTTTCTCATGCCAGTGTTCCAGAAAACATGATGCCTTCTACAATTGACTGGTTGAATATGCACAATGAATTTTCAAATGAATATTTGAATTTACATCATAAAGTTCTTGTGTCAGGTTTGCACAGTTTTCAGGGATGTAGACTGCAAGTTCCATCTAAACTTCATATTGACTCATGGAAACATCTAGTCTGTGAGTCAAATTATCATGATTCTCAAATTTGTGCTTTGCTTGAATTCGGTTTTCCTATTTCTTATTATAGGAAATCATTGCCAAAAGCTAGTACACGTAACCATAGTAACGCATTTGCTTTTCCTGAAAGTGTGGATCAGTTTATATGTATTGAAATTGAACTTGGGGCTACACTTGGACCCTTTCTGGTTAACCCTTTGCAATCTCAGTTATGTGTTTCTCCTCTTAATACGGTACCCAAGAAAGGTTGTTTTAAAAGAGAGTCATTTTGGATCTTTCTTGGCCTTTTGGAAATTCTGTTAATGATGGTATTGATAAAGAGTTTTATTTGGGGGAACCTATCAAAGTGGGTTTTCCTTCTGTGGCTGATTATTCTGCCCTCATTGTCACTTTTGGTCCTGGTTGTCTTTTGTTTAAAACAGACTTATCCAGGGCCTACAGGCAGATTCCTATTTGTCCGGGGAATCATCATTTTTTAGGGTACTCCTGGAGGGGATATTTTTTTTCTTTGATAGAGTTCCCCCATTTGGGTTAAGATCGGCGGCTTACATCTGCCAGCGATTTACAAATGCAGTTACATATCTCTGCAACCACAAAGGTTTCCATGTTTTGAATTATTTGGATGATTTTGGGGGTGTGGACACACCTGAAAGGGCAAATGTGGCCTTTTCCTATTTGAAAAAATTATTTGTTCTCTTAGGAATTCAAGAAGCAAATGAGAAAGCAGTTCCTCCTGTCACAGAACTTATATTCTTAGGAATTCTTTTCAATACAGTCCATATGACTATGTCAGTGCCCTCTGAGAAATTGAGTGAAATCAAACTTATTCTGGCTGAGTGGCAGAACAAAGTTACTGCTTCTAAGCATGAGATTCAGTCTCTGATAGGGTTATTGCAATTTGCTGCCAAGTGTGTCCGGCCAGGCAGAGTTTTTATCTCAATAATGTTGTCACATTTAAGAGACATTCATAGTCAACCTAAGCATAAGCAGCTGATCATTCCCCATGATTTCATGAAAGATGTTTTATGGTGGGATACATTCATTCAAGGTTACAATGGTGTTTCTATGATACCTAGTCAGTTTTGGTCAGAGCCTGATCAGGTGATGGCCTCTGAAGCATGTCTTCTGGATGTGGGGGACATTCTAGAACTTAAGGTGAATTTTTTCATTGTGAATTTCCACAGCACATACTGGATAGAGACTTTGATATCAATGTATTAGAACTACTTACAATCATGATAGCTTTGAAGCTATGGGGTGGTAAATTTAAAGGTCTCAGGGTGAGACTCTTTGCCGATAATCAAGTATCAGTTTGTGTGTTACGGGCTGGACGTACACGTAATGATATGCTGAGTGCATGTCTGCGAGAAGTGGCTTATCTTTGTGCAATTTATCAGATGGAAATTGAGCCTATTTTCATAACAACGAGGGACAACAGACTATCAGATTTATTGTCTAGGGCTCATATGCATCAGGATAATGTAAGACTTTCTTTGCAGGAAGTTGATGTGGAGTATCATGAAGTGAAAGTAACGTCAGGTTTGTTTGATTTTACTGCATCATGGTAACTCTTTCATACATTTTATCTTACAGATCAAGAATTACAGACTTTGATAAGGGATTTACAGGTATCTAAGCAAGCAGCTTTTGCTCCTGATACTTTAAAAAATTTAAAATGCCAATGGAAGTCCTTTTTGGTTTTTTGTTTATTTTTTGGTTTAAGGTATGTACCAGCATCTCTAAAGACAGTTTGTTTGTATGTGCAGTATTTACATAATTATTTCAGATGTGTTGATACAATCAGGAACTACATTCACGGGGTTAAAATTTTACACTTTTATGTGGGTTGTGAATTTCCATGGATGCAAGTTTTTGAATTTAAGTCATTATTGAAGGGTTTTGCCAGTTTAAGGCCACACAGAAGGCATAGAGCTGCTGCTATAACTCCAATCATTCTGCTAAAATTACATGATGTCATGGATCTTCACGATCCTTTGTTTATGGCTGCCTGGTCAGCCTTTTTGATTGCCTTTTTTCTGATGGCCAGAAAATCGAATGTTGTTCCACCTAGTTTGTCTAAGTTTAGTTCTCTCAAGCACTTAACCAGAGGTAACATTATTATTTCTGAATCTGGTTTACTAGTGTCGCTGTTTTGGTCAAAGACCAATCAATTTGGTTCTCGGGTTTTGCAAGTTCTTTTGCCCAGAATTCCAAATTCGCCTTTGTGTCCGACTTGTGCTTTTGAACGCTTAGTTTCTAAAGTTCCTGGGCGTCCCGATTTACCAGCCTTTACTTATGCAGTCAAGCTGAAACTTTTGATTTTGACGGAGTATAAATTTGTTAAAGTTTTGAGGCATTTTCTAAATTTGGCTGGTTTTAATGCCATGTCCTTCACGGGTCATTCGTTCAGGAGAGGTGGGGCTTCCTTTGCCTTTAAGGCTGGGGTTCCTGGGGAGTTGATCAAGCTTCATGGAGATTGTGCCTCCAGTGCATACTTGAGTTACCTGGATTTTTCTCTAGACTCAAGATGGGCTGTGTGTTCCAAAATGAGGGATTTAATTCTTCAGTTACATACATTTTGATTTAAGGCTAGTCTTTTTGTGAAAGTAAGAACTTAATTGGCAACTAATTTGTTGATGGATTGTTCTTTTTACTTTCCTGTCTGTTTATAAGGTTTGATCATGTGATTTGTTATGATACAGATTGTGATGATTTATGAAGTACTTACTAGGATGGAGTGTGACAATTAATGTTTAGTCATTGAATATTGTTACGATTCATAATATGAAGGCCCTACTTGACTTTCATTTTGAACATTCAGTATTTTTCAAGTCATGATGCTGTTGTATCTTAAAGTCTTGTCACTCGATTGATACTACACTAGGTCATTTACGATTTCTACATGCAAGTGGTATTGTAAAATATACTTAGTGGTTATTTGACTTGGCTGATTTGGTGATACTTTTTGTATTCAGCGCTTAATTGTTAGTATTTATGTAAGTGGTCTGCTATCCTTTGTTTACATCTGGCTTGGTATAGCAGTTAGTTCATTTCAGCAGGCTCTATATGGTATAATGTTCCCAGTTTATGTATTTAGTGCGGTCATATTTTGTATTGTGGCTTGTAATATGTTTGATAATTTTGATGAGACTTCCGCACATTTTTTGTTTCCTTTTTATAGAGAAGATGGTTTCTTTAAGTTGAGTGTGTTTTTCATTTGTAATTTTTTTTTTTTTTTAATTTATTTGTTTTGGTTTTTTGTTTTTTGTTTATTTTTGGCCGTTTTTTTTTTTTTTTTTTTTTTTTTTTGCGGGTTTGTGTTGACTTTTAAATAGTTTTGTTGTTATTCTGTTTTATTTATTTTGTTCTCCCTTAGGTGAGTTGTGTCAACACTTCCTGCTTGGCCAAAAATAAAGTTATTTTTATTTATGCTTTGTGTTGTTTCTTTTTCTCATTATTATGGATATAGAATGAATTGTTTATTTTGATCCTAATTAAAATAGCTAATTCAGTCTTATAGGAATTTACATGAGATTCATTGGTGGATATGTCAGACTATTAGATTTTCACACGGGAAGTCTGTTTCATGTGTTCACTGGCTGTTACTTAATGAATATTGATTACTGACGTCTTGGTGGGCTAATTACCACTAGAATGTATTTGATTTGCATAACAACATAGTGACTTTAGTGGAATCTTTATTGGTTCTAAGGACCAAGTGATCCTTTTGCCGCGAAATTTTGGTTCTTCCTTTGTATTTTCGCCAGTAACATTTCAGTGTCTCTGATTTCTCCACTGGGTCGGACGTTTTGTATTTTCCCAACCCACCCACCCAGTTTTTCATGTTATTTAGTTTATTTACTTTGTGTTTCCGTGGCGGGTTTGTGTTGACTTTTCAATAGTTCTGTTGTTATTCTGTTTTATTTATTTTGTTCTCCCTTTAGTTGAGTTGTGTCAACACTTCTTGCTTGGCCAAAAATAAAGTTTTTTTTATTTATGTTTTGTGTTGTTTCTTTTTCTCATTATTATGGATATAGAATGAATTTTAAAACGCGATGACCATTGTTGTTTTATTCTACTCGATCCTGCATTATCGCCCGCGATGAACCGGGTCACATTAAATCCTTGCAACAGGAGTCTTACGAAATCCTCACGCTGTTAAGTCCATATTATGTGCTATGTCGATATTTTGTTATATGTGATCATTGCATTATCTTAATAACTGTCGAAGAATATTTCTTTATTATTGCCTTTCGACCATTCACATAGTCGAGTACGAGGCGCTACGCAGGAATGTAACAAGCAGAATGCGGTTCCCGGTCACCGCGGTTCATATGGATTTTTCACTTTTTTAACACAACATACGAACAAATGCATTCATGCTCTCCTATAATACAATCTTATCTTTCGTGTGTGTAAAATTTATTAGCAGATATTACGTGAAAAGGAACATTTTTGGCACTTTGATTGCCGATACGTACAATGTTATCACAGTGTTTGCAAATCCGCCGACACCAATGTTTACCCGCTTATCTTTCGTGTGTGGAAAATTTATTAGCAGACATTACGTGAAAAGGAACATTTTTGGCACTTTGATTGCCGATACGTACAATGTTATCACAGTGTTTGCAAATCCGCCGACACCAATGTTTACCCGCAGGCGAGTACCCGGATGAAAGCAATGACTCGCGCCGTGCGGTGGAAGTTTCTGGAAACTTAAGAAACTGCCCGTCCCTATATGTTCTTTTCTAGAAAACTAGGTGATGCCATTCTTAGGAGCGACACTATATCGTCTTTTCCTCAAGGTCGATGATTTCGCAATGTACCACAGACTTAGTTACATATCCTGTTGATTTTTACCAGATATTAGAAGCAAGATATTTTGACTTCAGCATGCAGCATGTGGAAAATGATATATCTCACCTTTATTAAACTACTCCACACTTTTATTATGCTAAGAGAATCAATGCAGATTTTGAACAGGTTTACATCATCTTTGAGGGAGGACTGTGTAACAGCTAAATTTTCTTCAGTTGCTGAATTCATAGCAATTCCCTATCGATAACTGTTTAGATCCATCTGCAGTAGTAGGTAGAGGTGCTCAAAAATGTCTGTTTTGTGACGGTCTATCAGTGCCTTTGTGTTGCACTTTTCCACCCAGCTGACATACATATTTATATGATCTAGCTTGCGTATATAACGTGGTACTCCCCTAGATATTTCCCGCGCATGTCCTCTATCTCTTCATTTTATATCGAGAAAGTGTCGTCTGTTGTGAGGAAGCACGCCATCTGTATCTGAATTTGCAAAGACTTTATTTCCATAACATGAACACGCTTCAAGCATTAACTTTACTTTCAATGCGACTCTTCACATGATTTGTATTGTATCTGAAATTACGAGTCTGTATGTGGTCATCCATTCTGCCTTGAAAAATTATATGACCATTGACAATGCAGGTCCGGTCATTGGTTTTAGGTACAAATAAATGGTCTGAACTGTCATTCAACGAATTCTTGTGCATGGCATTTGTATGGTCTGTATTCTTGTAACCAGAAAACACACTCTCTCCGCTTATGCATAGATTAGTGGCTTGCCTTTGCATAGCAAGCGACCCAGCATCATCAGAGGTGTACAAGGCAACATTATTTATTCGGTATCCAATGCAAAGTAAAAGATTGTACATTATGTACCTGTACATTATCTGTATTTTAAAATTGAGCAAAGCGTGCAGAATCTTGTCCAGTTTATGACATTACCCATCCGTCGTACAAGGGGCCATTCTCTGGAAACCGCTCCAAGAACTCCAGTGCAACACTAATGGTGTCTCCGTCCCAGAACACATAACTGTCAGCAATGTTTCAGGCAGAATGCATTTTGAGCTCTCTCATGTATATCAAGGAAATCTTCGAAGGACATAGATATGATTAGCAAATACCAAACACCGTGTTCTGCTATTGTGCGCACCAAAGTCTCGGAATTTGTATGTATTGCTTCAGTAAGTGCTACTTGTTTCTCTCTATCACCAGTGCTCCCTAATTGAGCATAAACTTTACATGATTTGCCTCTGACGACGACCAGGTACCAGCTTAGGGCTGCCAGTCGTTCCCGTAGTGGTAGTTTGAAAAGCGATACTATCCTCAGAAGGCACGTGAACATTTCATCATCTCTTAGATTTTCTGCAGAAAAACAAACAGCGTCTGCTAGATCATGTATTACGCACACCGGTATACCTTCAGGAAAAGAATATTTTCTCTCATATGTACTTTTCATATCATTGTCAATCAAAAACACATGGAACGGCCAAGATTGTAAATGATTTGCAAGGATTCTTGGCTTGCTTTGGGGTGCATAGAGGAATACCAACGCCTGTTTGATCACTACCGACCACGTTGTCATAGCAAGGTCACCTTGGTCAGAAATGCTAAAAGACCATGGTCATTGCCTTTTCAAACACTTTTGAAAGACGTCGATTCACGCAGTTTTGTTTGCGATTGCTGAGACAGTTCAGGTCACCAAAAGTTACACAATTATTCTCAAAGGCAACGGCAATATTACCAGTGATGGACCCATTCATGTTTGCCTCAATACCATGCTGCAATGGCATGCTGTCTGTAGCTACCGCCTTCCCAGGAAAAAAGGTGCGCCAAACTCTATTATTTATATCTATCGCGTGATCCACTTAAAAAAAGGGGACACACATATCGCCAAGTTTCGAGTTCTGTATATTTTTTGAACAGATGCATAAGCGATTCCTCAGGATTTTTTGGTCATAAATAATTAGATAAAAATGAATTAATAACTTTGGCATTGTTTTTTGTTTTTCTTTTTTTTTATTTTTTTATTTTATTTTATTTTTTGTTTTTGTTTTTTTTGGGGGGGGGGGCGGGGGCTTTTTTGTTTTTGTTTTGCTTTGTTAGTTTGTTTGTTTTTATGTGTGTTCAATACTCACCCGAGCTAAATTATTTTCTCAGATAATAAAATTTCTTTATACACTACTCTATTCAGACAGTTTACACTTGTCTCATATTTCATTCGTGCACCTAAGTGGGCTGCATATGTCACTGATACAAATAATTCGGACACCTGTAACATTGCATTGTCATTTATCCAGCTTCCTACAGTCAAGTGACCGATTTTTTACCCGAAATCCTTGCCGCTTTGTCAACGTGACGTTTTTTCGCTGCCCTCCTGTTTTCCATATTATGTAGTATGATGTCTAAGGTACATTGAAGGCTGTATTCCTGCAATATTGAGCCTCTGGTGGTTAACAGGAGATCTGACATACCAAATGCAAGGGGGGGGGGATCAATTGAGTTATGTTCCAAGCCATAGCGCGGATCACTTAGTGTAAACCCACAAATCTTTGCAGAGATATTTACGGTATACGTTAACCTAAAATGTAAACAGATGGGCAAATGTATCTGGAAACCATATAAGAAAAACTTAGCAAAACATTTCTACATTTTGCATAACCTAGAATATATTCATAACTCTCTCTCTCTCTCTCTCTCTCTCTCTCTCTCTCTCTCTCTCTCTCTCTCTCTCTCTCTCTCTCTCTCTCTCACACACACACACACACACACACAAATCTTTAGTTGCAACAAAATATAAAAACTAAACCAAGCTTTTCATCTTTGAGTTATTCATATTGCATTTGAACAATTAAAAAAAATAACTTTTTGTTGTTTTGAAAATAAGGTGATGCATAGAAGCATAAATTGACAGTAAAATATGCCGTCAGACAAATTAGGCAGCTGGCATATGTCCTCTCCGTGCCACGGATTTTGTTTTTAATGAACAATAACTCAACACTGCTTTCAGTATGTGTTTTAATATTTGATGGCAGCTACTGGTTATTTTTGTCACCAGTCCACTTTTTCGGTAACTGAAGAAATTTTGGATGATATTTGTCACTACATTTTAGTTTGATGCAAAGTGCAGACGTTTACATTTTCCGTCCAAATTTAAGTGTCCCCATTCTGCGGTTTTTATTTTACATGTATTATGCGGCTCTGCAAACATGGTGGGCCTACTTGTGTGGATGGCCAAAACGGCTTTTCTAATGACTATAGAAGGTAGCGTGGTGTACTACAACGACGACTCCAGATTATTTTTGTCCATTTGAAAAACAGGAAATCACCTGTAGCCGGAATGGACAAGAATATGATACTGTAAGCCCTACTAAGGATCAAGCAAGGTGAAATTGCCTTTAACGTGGTAGGACAAACGCCATCACAGAAGTTGTGGAAGGGACTGAAATCTCAGTGTTATACAATAACACATTGTAACGTGCAAAGCATACCATGATAAAGCAAAGCGCAAAGGGAATCTTCAATTCCGGAGGAGAAAATCAATTTTGTATCTATGGTATACGAGGAACGTATCATGGAGATGATGGAGTTTCAAAAAATAGCCACCCTTCCATAGCTGGGCAGGTAAATTCCCGAAATGATGATTTACGCCTATCTGCATACAGATGTAAAGCAGAGACAGGAGGCTAGCACCGTTCCGGAGTTTGTCTGCCTGCGAGCATGTGCAGGACGTACAACACCTGGTTCAGTTGTGCCCCATTGTACAACCTATACAAGAAGCTCGTGATGAACATTCAATGACATTTCCAGCTTATATCTCACATGCTAAGGAATATCATGATTTCTGAGTTATTCAAGACAACTTATATATATATATATATATATATATATATATATATATATATATATATATATATATATATATATATATATATATATAATAATATATTTATATTATATATATATATATATATATATATATATATATATATATATATATATATATATATATATATATATATCAACGTTACGTTGTCCAGTTTTTGTGATAAATTATGCATTGCTTTGAACCACGGCCACTTAACCTAGTGCTACTATTACTGCTTTTGCGAAGAAGTGGCCTTGGGTTGGTTTAAACATATCAATCACTGGGACTGAATATAATGCCCCAGCTTGTTTCCACTTCAGTTATACCCTGGCGAGTGGTTTAACTATGACAAGCTGTCCAGCTAGAAAGGGTACATATTGATTCAGGGGTAAATCAAATTGTTCTTGCTGAACCTGTACTATCCAAATTTAGTAATTATGGTTTGTTTGACATGTATTCTTCTTTCATAATGAAGCTCTGCATATATAAGCAAAACTTCAGGTATTTAGCTAATTCATCATCATGCCACGTTCATATTTACCTATTTTTTGTGGGTTGTCTTTGCTGAATATTTAGCTCAGACAAGGAGCCGCTACTCAGAGAGATTTGTACGGGTAATAGGCTCCGAAACATGTTTAGTAGTAACGCACTGACTACACTTTAATTTATTGGGGCTGATGCAGCCTATATCAAAAATTAACAGAGGAACGTGTGCAATATGGACAAGAGTAATTCCATATGTATATAGGTTAGACAGGGACAGGTTAGCTTATGGAGAGTAAAGAGTTCGGACTGCGGAATAGGGTAATGACTATACTAGGAGCTGGTTCTGGGCAAAAAGACACAAATACAACAAACAAGATAAATACCACCTGTAACGTAGTGTGACTAACCACTGGAGTTCACGAGTGAAAACCTGGCTATGGTATTGATTCTGCAAATGATAAAATAAATACTAGATAAGTTATCAGTCCGGTGAACAGCTTTCATATCAAACTGCTGCATTTGCATGGTGTCGTGCCATTTGGATCACTGACGTCTGACAAGCAAGGTCGGAAATACGTGTATAGGTATGTTATCACTTTTAACGGTAGCTGACCAGGTGGAGGATTTTTTGGAGAATTGTCTATTATTGTAATTCAAGTTAACGCAAGGTACAGTGTGAGCTTCCACATCTAATCTTCACAAAAATGTGCACATATTTTATGTTCATTGTGTATGTATCGGCAATTATCAAAATCCTTAAATTCATACCAAAATTAGAAACATGAACTCCTGCGTATTAGATTTGGTAAGAGGTTACATTTATATCATTCCAGTTTTTCCAGGTTTTAGAGCCAAATATCGTTTTAGATTCATCTTGTACCATATGAGCTGCTGAAACAGAACTATGTACATACATACATGCATACATACATACATACATACATACATACATACATACATACATACATACATACATACATACATACATACATACACATCGGTATTATTCATTCATGTTCTTTGTGGGAATTATTTATACCGGGTTAACCCCTTTGTACCTTATGACTACTTCTTCGCTGTCTGGGAATCCAAATATTTTAATATGTCACTTAAAAATAGGATTAGCACAGGCTTTAAGCATATTCTGTATTTTCAATATTTTAAACCGGCACTCTATTTGACTTTGGTTACTTTGAAAATGAACGGAATGAACCACAAAGTGTATACAAACTCGAACTCTTATTTGAAATATATTCTAACTGCATTGCATGCAAGCTCATTTTCTGGCAGTTTAGCAAAATAGCCCAAATAATACATCGGTGAAGGTCAATGGTATTGCATTTAGATTTTGCTGGGAGCTAGCTGGGTCTAGTGTATGGAACAATGACCCTGATCAAAAGTACAATGTGGTTTGTCGACAAGGTTGTGATTGAAATGATGAAATGTGGGACAGCTGGATGCAGCACGTGAATTCACATGGTGAATTTTTTCTAGGTTGTGAGCGACATCAATAGTGGCGGGCTGATTTTCTTAGTTATTTTATTTGAACGCTGCAACAGAAGATGTTTTTGCATCTAAGTCTAAGGAATTTCAAAGTATTATTGCTGACGTAAAAAAAAAAGGATCGAGCGTTAAATTGAAAAAAGCCACTCTTACGGTCTAGTAGAACCTGTCTGTGAGCCCACCTCTGCTAAGCGATTACCTGTGCTAAAGGACCAGTTTCAACATCCCTATCAGCACATTTTAGTTTATTTTACCTGCCTTTATAGACCACCTGTCAGAAAGGACCATTTGTATAGGTACTGTAGGTGGTCCCTTAGGACAGGTTCCACTGTACTAATAATCATTGTATAGACACACCGGTTCACCAAAGTATATAAGGCATTTCAATTGTTTGAAGTTTTGCGCGAGGCAGATCATATTACTCTAAGCTGTTAGAACTGGAAGGTGTATAAGAACTGATACCATCACAGAGAAAAAATGTGATTGAAGAAGTCACCGAAATCATATACAACTGGCACCTGACAGAGAACTGAAACTGGCAGCAGGAAGAGACACGCCAATTGAAGAACTGGCAACTGGACAAGAACTGTCAACTAGAAAAAAAAACTGCCAGCTAATGGAAAAGCTGGTAGAAATGACAACTCCCCAATAACTGACAACTGAAAGAAACCTGTCGACTGACACAGAATCAGGGCTTCAGGAATAACACGGACCCGAGGGAGAACCTGTGACTTCTAAAGAAGAATGGTGAGTGGGGAAGTGACTTTTTGCCGATAGAACAAGCTGGTTGAGAAATGTCAGGTGAAGGAGAAAAAAAAATAGGGAGTACTGTGAGCAGGGACACCTGGGGAACTGATAGCTGGTCGAGAACCAGCAGCTGGGAGAAAACAGACAGCTGCCAGTCAAAATTAAAGATTGGAAATTAAGGGCCGCGGTAGAACCTGCAGCTCACGGAGAAAATCTGAGAGTGGAAAGAGTTCTATCTGATAGAGCCAGCACGTGCTCAAAAACTGGAAGCTGACAAACAAAGGGCAATTGGCAGCGCAAGAAAAGAGAAAGCTGCAGAAAAAATGGCAGCCCGGAGAATACTGGCATCTATTTGTGGGAGCTAGCAGCTCTGGGAGAATTGGTGATGCTATTTAATTTGATGCAATTAATAGGGGCTTAACTGGTAAATATTGACAATAAAGTTAATGGAATTGGTCATATGGCCAGTGGAAAAGTTAAGCAGGATTGAATCATTAGTAACAAAGTCTTTTCCCTCAAGAATTGGCAACTGGCAACTGGAAGCTAAGATAGCAAACATGGAAAGACTGTGTGGTAACCACTCGTCATCGGTTTCGATAGACACAGAATCACAACGCTGCTTGACAACAGGTTTCGTGATATCATTGTGATTTTTATCCGTCATAATTACACTCACTTGAGATGTGTAATAGTATTAGAATTATTCCACGCTTCGCCTTGACAGAAGAAGCAATTGTTAAGTTCTGACATTAACTGATGCCCAATACAAGCGTCTCTAGGCACTAACATTGGCTTATTTCCTGTGTTACACCTAAATCACACCAGAATAAAGTCAAAGGGCTAAAGAGTGGCATTGGTGACGTACAGGGCTCCCTTTGCAGCGCGAGTTGTCACCTGCTTTTACATTTGTTTGTTTGGTTTTTGTTTGTTTTTTATTTGTTTGTATCGATGGAGGCTATGAAGACCAGCATGTACAGAAATATGATAGATATAAATGCAGATACTGCATGTATGTTTTGCGATGTGATCAGCAAGTCAATCAAATTTATCTCCATGAATTTATAGGATTGATTTGTAAAGCCATCAGGCTGAGCCACTTTAGCAGGGGTAGAAACTTGTGGTTCTTGTTGGGGCTTCGAGGGTGCAGGTCTTAAATTGCAACAAAAATGAGGTTTTAGTCAGGAGCTTTGATCACTGGAGGGTTAAGTTCTGTGTTGGCTCTGCATTTCTGAAAACTTTGCTTCTGTTATGTGTGAGATAAGTCCTGTGCCTTGTTTCACATTGGCGAAATCAGTGTTATTTAAAGGGACTTTAGACTGTGTTACCTTTGTGGCTGAATCCTCGCTGTCACTTGTCCTGTCTTCTGGTAATAAGTAGCTGAACAGCTGAGGAAGATTGTGATGACATAAGATCCAAAAAAATAAAAAATAAAAATTTTCGATCACTGTAACTCCCATATGCATTTCTTGCTTGATTTTTGACAAATATGAGTCTCTTACTTGTCATTGTGTTGCAAGTACAATGTCATGCCTTTGCTCGAAGTGTACACTTTATTCAGGTGTTGTTTCACCTGTCATCCTGCTCCTTAGGAACTTGTAACCAGATTGCCTTGTTAGCTCAGTCTGGCCCGTGCTATTAGCTACAGTACTTCTCATTGTGTGGAGAATACGACATGTTTAGTTTCAGTACACAAGCCAACCTCTAATAATCCCTCCACAGGCCCTGCAGTCGAAAGGGTATAAACAAAATTACGTTATCTTGACATTGTAAATACAGATAGATAGTGAGTGCCACATCAGAACAGATGGCTTGGCTATTTGAAAAATTAAATCGGGTGGTGCAAAAGAAAATCCTTTTGTTATTTAGCTGAGAAGCTTAGATATTACATGATGAAGCGTTTCATGCCTGATATAGCAGAGATATCATCAGACCCGGTAGGCGTATTTTTCATTACTGGGACTACTTAGGTAACATGTGCTGGTCCAATAGGAAGATCGTACCAGCTACGTTGCTCAGAGAACAGATAGATGAGGAAGTTTAGTTGGAATGTATTTATACTGGATTACCAAGTAATACATCAAGATAGTAAAAAAAAAGTGGCTCTCTAGACACACAGAGATTCACAATAATATGTAAAAAAAGAAAAAAACACAGGACAAGCAATAAATAATTGACGATAAATTGAAAGTACAATTTGAAGATGTTACACGATAGTCAGAAAGCAACAGTATAAATTACACATAATATATTTTGATATAATGAAGAGTATTCAAGATTAAGTGGTGATAAACTTGAATGACTCCGGCAGGGAATGTACACCACTCATTCAAGTCACATCTCGAGCAACTGACTGTTATGTCCTCGTAAAGCAAGAGACCTAACTAGCTGTCTGTGAAGCGGTCTTGTGCATATATGAACCAGAACATTAGTGTCTGATTCTCAGGCAAGAGATCAAGTCCCCTGAAGTAAAGATTGTCTAGAATCAGGAAGGTTATTTTTGACAGCAGATATATTACCGTCCCCACCTGTGAAATAAGTATTATATCACCTGCTATCTGGGCAACTAAGTGAGGGTTAGAGTTAAAATCAAAGTAAACCTGGCAAGAAACATAATTAATTATAACGATTTCTGACAATAAAAACTTGATAATGTAAACATTACGTAAATCGGAGCAGTAGAACACAAGTTATGCTCAAGTGAATTTCCTGTTCTTACATTTTTGGGGTTGACATCTTAACCAAAAATTGATCTCGTAACACAGGAAGGAAGACATAGTGTCCCCATGACCAATTATCAATATTTCCGTATGCTGCTCAATCTTCGATGTTGAAATTGTGTGATTGATTGTATGTGGTCTTAGGCGTTTAACAATTGTATTATATTATCAGAAATTTCAAAACAAGTCTCGAGAGGTTGCTATCATCACTACAGAATTCTGGGGTATATCATTGCAAAGATGACCTCCTCCAGGGCAGACGTGTTTACAACCTCCCCGACGCTCATAACTATTACTACTTTTGCTCAACTAATCTGATCTGCATAACATTTACATGAAAATAATCCATTTCCAAACAAATTATCTATGAGGAGTTGTTCTGAGCAGTCGAATGGGTCCGTAATTGCTTATACCCGAATATTGGATGCACAGAAAAAGGACAAGATCTTTATACAAGCCAGTCGGTGTAGAATATTTTTCCAAATTGTTGACCTCGGTCTATGTAACCAAGCACACCAATGGGGGTTAATAGTTCCAAGCCTTCAGATTTATAAGCTGGAAAAAACTCAATTGTAACATCCAGCGCAGTAGAGTCAGGCACTGTGCGTTGTGGTCTTCTAGCTTGACCAACTGTTGTAGGGGTCAGCCCCCGCCCCTTGTGGCAGATCTATTTTGCTTAGGCTGCAGTTTATTTTAAGTTTTACACTCGCATTCCTAAAAAAAAAAGGGGGGGGGTACTGAAATTTTAGTTTCGTGGTATTATGTAAGTAACGAAAGCACTGTATCATTTAAATTATAAACCGTTTTATCTCTATGAATCGTCTTCTTGAAACAGTATCGACGTTCACCGGAAATCTGGCAAACTTGCCCCACCTAAAATTACTCAATACCCTCATTACCATCAGAACTCGCCTCGTCAGCCTCTTCTAAAAAAAACCTCGTATGAACACGAATGATCCACCTCATTGTAACTGCCCCTCGCTCTACAACTTACTTTAGTTCAACCAATTGCCAGTGTATTACTGAAGTTTAAACAAACCGGGGCATTATATTCAGTCCCATAGATGATTAAATAAACAATCCCTGCGAGGCCACCTGTAAAAACCAAGGGAAATCCTAACAAGTACTACAATATCATATGCATGTTTTCATAACATAATCGTAATTTAAAACCACGAAAAATAACTAACTTGAACTGCCAACAAATTGCCTGGAATACACGGGTCTTATCACTGTCATCCTGCAAAAATGGAAGGAAACTGTAACCACTGCTGAAAACATATTGACGAATAATGAAAAGAAAATCGATCTATTTCTGGAAGTGGGCAAAGTACCACAATTTGTTTACCCGTGTATACTAGGAAACAACACAGAAAGCCAACTACCACTGGGAAACAAATGGAGTATTAAACTAATCTGTCAAATTTAGGAAGAGGAGTAGTTTGCATGTTTCAAACGTACTTACTGAGCAACAGTTTCATGTGACGTTAAGGGTAGTCCCTTGATCACTGGTAAATTAATGGAATATTAAACAAATTTAAGAAGAGGGGTTTACATAGTTTATCATATTTACTTGACAACAATGTCTTTTGAGGTAATGAGTTTTCAGTTTCTGCACAGAATTATTCATATTAAATAGTTCAGAGGAAATATTACCCATATTCATCAGTTTCTCCCCAACAATTACATCAAAGAGATTCAATAGGTAACAAAATGACAAAATTCGTCTTCCAATACCAATGTGAAACAACTAATTTCACCCCTGACTTGAGACAGCAGTCATCCATAAAAGGCATCTGGTTGTTTTAAACTGGTCCTCTTAACCGTTTGAATATTCTTCATTAAGTACCGAACTTTCAATGTTGGTTTCAAATAGAAATATTACGGTCCAGAAAATCTATCAAGCTGGATGTTAGTCTTAATCTCCACTTGCCACTCATGCTGTTTGTGCATGCATGTCTGCCAAGTTCAAGACCTGTGTTTTCCCTCTATAAGAGCAGTATTGTCTCTTTCGTGTATTAATATATAAAATGGCTTCTATATATATTTGAGCATAAATGAACAGTTAGAATGTAATTTGAATTTTCAATTCATCAACTATTGTTTGCAAAAACAAAAACAAAAACAAAAAACAAACAAAACAAACTTTTCCAAGGCTCAAAAATTACCATTTCTGCCAGTGACCACATTGGAAAATAAGGAGAGAAAAGAGGTCAAATTGAGTTACAATACAGCAAAATATTAGTCATAAAAAATCGGACATATTAAAAGATACCCTGAATCTCCACGAGCCAATCAAACTTTTTACGCATAGGTAGACCTGCTTAGCTCGAGACTGGTATTTAACCATAAGGCCAGTCTAATAATTTCTGATTCATAAAATGTCAACATATTATTGAAAATCATCAAAGAAACAATTATCTGTTAATATGGCATGAACGAAACAGAAAAGTTAGTTTAATATAAAAATATCACATATATTATGCATATCCACGTTCCACACATCAAAATGACCAAGCAGTGCTGGCAAAGGAGTCCTTGTGTTTCACTCCTTGTAGTCTCAGGAGTTTATCATATAATCAGCTAATGGGAATTATATTTCACGAATAATGACTAAAAGGGCAAGTTTTGTCTGATTGCCATCACAATTCACATATGCAACAAAATGGCATGTTTTGCAGTGGCAAATATACACATATTTACAGTCCACAACTGTTTGCATTGGTATTATATTGATTGCACTTCTGACATACAGCTTGCAGACAAAACGTGGCAGCATGTGTACTTCTGCACTCTCACATGTAAACATATAGCCAGCAAATGAACCAATAGCATTTCCCAAAGCCTTCTGATAAACTGCTGCAGGTACTGTAAGTTATGATTGTGTGCTACCTTGGTTCAAATGTCATGGACTTTCACCCCAGTCCAGAATTGGTTTCCCGCAGTTTCATGACTCTGGCCTATTTTACACTTAGGTATAGCCCTGTAACCTGTCGATTCCTTGGATGTAGCATGAAATTATCCAGGCTGATACATAAGCCCATCGGGCTTCGAGACAGCATAAAGCTGGCAGGGTTTTTTGCGTCTTTTTTGTTTTCTTTTTCCTTTCACTTTTCTTTTACCCTTTGTACATACTTCTGGGGAGCGGATCATTGCCCATGCATTTCAACCAAGCCCGGGGCATCGGTTCTAATGCCATTCCATCTCTTTATGCAGTCATTTGCTTGCTTTGATTTTAACAATGATATGCCAATGTCTATTCAAAGGGGCAACTGGCCTGGTGGATGATAATTTTTGTCTGCGAGCTACCACACGACACTTTATTGATTCATTAGACTTTTGTATTGTCCCCTGGAGAACATGCTGTAAGGCTTTCTCGTTGTGTAAGTGTGGTACACAGTGACGTCACAATAACTGCTTTCTGGTGATGCGCTGGTGGCTTGTAAACTTTTTATTTTTCACATACAGTGCGCATACCTACAAGGCCACTCGCTTTGCACCAGAAAAGGTACTTCTAGAAAGAGTGGCTTCTCTTGGGGGATAAAATATAATGAAAATTATGACCACACTTGCTCATGAAGAAGAGGCCTTTGTACAGGTGGTGACTTACCTTCCGTGGAGCCTTATAAGAGGAGGACAATTGTATTTGCAACAAACAGTTGAATTGTCCCCGTTTGAAGGGGTCCCCCTTCCCGGCACAGTCCCGCTAATAAAACACTGATAATATGTGTGGACCCAATTTCAAGTGTACACATTTCAAGTTTCTGCACTTTGAAAATTTCACATCCAAATTAGAAAAAACGCCGACTTGCCCCCATCCCCGCCATCCAAAATACGCCAGAACTGTGACTATATTAGAGGGGGGGGGGGGGCTTCTCATGGACAATGTGGAACTGAAGCTTAATTCACTTGCTATACTGAAAAACGAAACTGCTTCGTAACATAATTGTGACAAATATATTCTCATAGACAAATTTTCATTGTGGTCGTTCATAGTCATTTCTACTTTCCAAATGAGCAGAGATGGAGGAAAAAAAAGTTTGCAAAAAGCATAATTGTTAAACATTACACTTTTGGTAAAGATATTTGATATTTTTTTCTACTTAGGAGCTACTCTTTAAAAAATGTTAACATTTTCAAACCGAAAATATTTTGACAAAATATATATCCAAAACTACGAAAGCCCATTGGTGTCAACCTCATCTCACTTTTTTTCTTGTTATAACAAGATTTTTCATTGTTATAACAACTCTTTCCTGTTATAACAAGATTTTTTTGTTGTTATAACGAGATTATTTCTTGTTATAACAAGATTTTTTTTGTCTTGCTGTAACAAGATTTTTTCTTGTTATAACAACTTTTTTCCTTGTTATAACAAAAAAGTAGTTATGACAAGAAAAAAATCTGGTTAAAACAAGAAAAAGGTTGTTATAATAAGAAAAATCTTGTTAAAACAAGAAAAAATCTTGCTATGACAAGAATAAAAAATGTTATAACGAGACAAAAAGTGATATTTGGTTGACACCAAGAAAAAAGTTATTATAAAATGAAAAACAGTTGTTATTACAAGAAAAAATCTTGTTATAACTAGCAATGATCTTGTTATAACACTAGAAAATCTTGTTATAGCAAGAAAAAACATTGTTATAACAAAAAAACATCTTTTTATAACAACAAAAAATCTTGTTAAAGCAAGAAAAAAATGTTGTTACAACAAGAAAAAATCTTGTTATAACAAGAAAAATAGTGAGATTAGGTTGACACCAATGGGTTTCCGTACAAAACTGACAATTAAAATAGTCTACATTATTCAACATTGGTTTGAAACATACGTCTTGCACAGCCTCACCCAATTTAGTTGTCGTTTTGCGTGTGTAGGTGTGAGCACCACGATCACAACTGGATTAACCATCGAGGCCCCAATCATCGTTAGGTGGGTCTTCATAATTGGTTGACATTTCCAAGAGTATCATAGATCCTCAACAATCCCGGTACACTTTCGTCTGCCCGATGAAAATTTGTAACTGTTCATGTCAACAAGCCTGTGTCCAGCGGGTTTCGAGATGTCTGTTTGGTGATGAGCCTTTGATCTTAAGTTTAGTTCCACATTCATATTCGTAAGTTGATCCATCTTGTCACTGCAATTCAGTCTGCTGGCAATGTCATTTTCATATCGTGTATCCAGACTTTTTTCATCCTGTTAGGCACCGCTTCTGTTGGTCCCTTCCGTGTCTCAGTGCCGCAAGTTTGTTTTTATAATTGTAAACCCTTTCAGCCACCTTCCCTTCAGTTTTTTGGGTTTTTTTTTTTTTGTTGTTGTTGTTTTTGTTTTGTTTGTTTGTTGGTGTGGAGCGTTACATTGTAGGGGTTAGCACGCACGATAGATGGCGCATATGGCCCTTTATGGGTGAACAGTGATTGACTCGTCTGTAGACCTTTTGAAACACTGAATTGTCATGGATGTCCGTCGCAATTATAGCCATTCTGATGTTTGATCCCATAATCTGAGTAGTGAGTGGTGTCATATCCAGCAAAATAGTAAGTCAGTATTTTATTTTCTTTCCTGTTTTTGAAGCCCAGAGACTGAAAATATTCAGTGGCACAAAACAAAATAAGCAAATGCACTATGGTTTTTGATATCACACACGTTAAACATAATAAGCACACATGTATGAAAACAGTTAGAAATATCATATTTAGGGCATTGATCGACCGTATGTGTGTGTGTCTGTGTGTCTGTGTCTGTGTGTGTGATAATCTGTTTATAAAAGGCCTGTATCGTTTTCATTATTATGTCTTCTTCCAGAGAGCACTGACTTTGTTAAAAGACATGTTGACCGTCATTGTAATCGTTATTGCCTGTCTTTGTGTCACTGCACACAGTAGCACAATGGAAAGACCGCCGTTACATTTACCACTATGTGATCCACGCACAGGCAACACTTATACAGGTAGGCTATAAACAGCAGTATCACATGCTATCTTCCTTTACCCTGAGCATGTAAGCTTGTGACGGTGATTTGATTCATCAGGGAACAAATCTGATATATTGACCGATCGTCGACGCGACATTCTCATAAACTAATTCTTATTAACTTTACAGGGCCTGTTCTGTCTTACCTTGTAAAAGGTGCCAGGGGTTTAGTCTCTGTATTTCGGATAAACAAGCTTAAGAGAAGTAAATATTCAGAATCTGTAGAAGTACATGCGAATAAAGCTACTTTTCATATCATTTTCTCAGTCTTCATCGTGATAGTCTAGAAGGAAGAACTGTTTGTGGGAAGTGTATTTTTTACAGGGGATTTTGAAACTAATGTAAATTCCTCACGACTTATCCCAGGGTACTTTAAGGTCGTTACAGTAATCTGATATCTTTATTGTAGGGTTCGCATCTAGGATACACACACACACACACACACACACACATATATATATATATATATATATATATATATATATATATATATATATATAGATATATATATATATATATATATTGGCAGGAGCAAGTTTAATACATCGGCAAGAAGTGTTAGCTTGAATATTGGCTACATTATGTCCTTTTTACAAACTGTATCATAATTTATTTAACAATCTTATCGGGTTGTAATGTATTAACATTTATAGGTGTTTAATATCTGCAAGCACAGGATATAGAATCCATTGTCGTGAAATTACTTCAACTTGACACAGGAAAAAGTCATTAATCTTTTTGTCATTAACGTCATTCACTTTCGGATAATTTTTTACATTTACATGGTTAGAAACATGTGTTTAATAAAGCATGCATGCTTTAAAAGTTTCGCCTATTTTTATCAGGTGAAACAGGTGATGTTCAGACTTGTGTATCAATGGAATCAGACGATATGGCCTCTATTTATGGTCAGTTACCAAAAGGTCAAAATCAGCCTCTTGGCTACCATCAGGACTATTGGAAAGGCGTGGATACCATGTATGAGTTCCCTGACCCAGAAGTGTTTTACAGGTATATTTCCCTTTTCCACAGCCTTCTCCAGAGAATGAAACTTCAGTAGGAGCAATGCCAAGAAAATACACACATTGATGTTTATCTGAACCGAGTATTTTCATATTCAAATTGTTACTTGTATTCACAAAAAAAGAGACACAAAGAAGCACACAAATAGTGCAAATCTAATTCTCAATGCATCTAAAATAAATTGATTGCATTTGCCTTGTGGTGAAATAATTAAAGATATGGAGCATTGACCACTTGTCAAGTCAAACCATCTGACTCATTTTTCTAAAATCAAAGGTTTTAAAATTCTAAAACTTCTCATACGCAGTTCACTAAAACGTTAGATTTTATAGTTTATGTTTTGAACACTGGTGAGACACAATATCTGATGATGATAATAGTAGTAGTAGTAATAATGATAATAATAATAATAATAATAATGATAACAATAATGATAATGATGATGATGATCATCATCATCATCGTCATGGTGATAATTATAATAATATTTTAGTAGTCGTAGTATTAGTTTTATTATTTCAGGATGTACCCCGTTAAAGAAGGGGTGTGTTTCACTTTGATGTGCATCCAATTAAAGTACATAGTCATAAAACACACACACACATACAGATAAAAATGCTATGTACAGCTATATACACACAAACGGTCAACCATGGAGGTAAAGATATATGTAAGTTGTTACATACATGGCTAAAGTTACAAGGGAGGCTCTTCAATCTCAAGGGCAGCTGATCTTACACAAAGGGCATCTGATAGCAACTTGCGACAAGCAGCATCGAAAATTTTAAAAGCATCAATGCTGTGGAATTGGGAAGTATCCCATATACAAGACCATATGTTTGCATTGACGATAAGATAAAAGTATGTATTTCACAAATAGATCTCTGCACATGAGCGCTCACTGATCGAATGTGTTATCGTTTCGTCTGCGCATGTGTTTGCCATATTGAACAATTTGATTAGTACTCATAATCAACAGACGCACATAAAGGTGCGCTTGCAATTTCAGAGATTGACAACATAACAACAGCTATTCAGTTTCATTTTCTTGATTTTCAACAAGTGCCTCCGGCTGTGCCCTGATAACAATATATAAATGTCGACCTGGGTCGTAGGCGACAGACCAAATTTTCCCCCGAGAAAAAAATTGTTAACCTGAACCGAAGGTCGAGGTTGACAATGGTTTCCGAGGGATGACATTCGGTCTGTCGCCCACCACCCATGTAAGTCAGCATTTAATTTTTTCTTGGACTGAAATATTTACTTTTTGTGATCAAGGGGTTGCACTGGACGCTTCTGAATCGGACCTACGTGTCTCTCAGGTGAATCCATAGTGCCCGGAGTTCGTGGAAAGCAGGGCAAATCTGAGGGCATTAATGTAGGCGTACGTGTTTGCACGTAGCTAAATGTTTAGTCACATGTGGCTAATTATACAGGCGTCAGTCTCATTTATTTGGATGCCCTCCCAGTGACATACAATGACGTAATCACTTAAAGCTGCAATAAAAATACTTTATCGTATTAACCTGCCGTCTGGCGGGTATGGCAAAATACAAAATCGAGATATACAGTTACATCGATCGGTGTCTGCAGAATATATATATATATATATATATATATATATATATATATATATATATATATATATATATATATATATATATATATATATATATATATATAAACAGGTAGGGGGAGTTTTTGTGTTTTTCCTAAGATGCTCAATACTAACAACATCATCAGGTATTTTCCAATTAGGTGTATCTTTTTTGTGTAATATGCCATGTACCACTAACAACTTTTCAGGGATTATATTCGGAAAAATAGACCACTGCTTGTGAAAGGTGCCTTGCGCAACTCGAAAGCATATGAAAATTGGAGCAACGTGTCCTACCTGAGAGAACACTTTGGGCACAGTGGCGGCGAAGTGATGGCAACCACTGACAGAGATCCGTATCATTACACGTTTGTCATGATGCAGATGTCAGAGTTTCTTGAGTAAGAGCATAATCATAGATCTTTTACGTTATGTGAAAAATTATGAGTATGCTGATTTCTTTTTAATAATAACAGACGACAGCACTTGTGTTAGCAAGTTATTATACTCCACCGTACAGCAGTTTTGAATGTCGACTTATGCATTGTTTGTACTTTCCTTAAAGGTGACGTGATAAATGATTATATACCATTACATTTTCCGATTTTGAACTACATGGGGATTTCAAGATATTAGCTTTGGATTGGTTTCAGTATGATGGAAATTCCGTGTGTGCAAGAGTGGATTTGTGATATGCTCTTTCGACATTGTCGGGTCTCCGTTTGAGTTATTTACAAGTTTCCTCGTGTTATCGTCTGGGTCCAAATAATTTTTAACGTGTTTCTGGTTACAATATGAAGTCAACACGTTTCTTCCGTTCCTTCTCTCTTTCTGTTCTTTTACTTTTTCACTTAATCTTTAGCGGTGAAAATGTTACAGACTGGCTAAGATGGCATATGCACTCTTCAGACATTTAGCACGGTTTTAGAAGGCTCACACTTCTATTGTTCATCCAGCCATTCCTCAACCTGAAACAGTTACTTTTTTCAATGTATCAAAACTGTTGGCCAGACCACCGTCAAACATGGTTGGAAGACTTCTTGAAAGGTCCTCTTCAAGTTTTTCATTAGGTTACAGTATTTATTGTATATGAGATAAAATAATGCTAAGTTGGTGGGTAATCATTAAAAGGCTGATATTGTCACATTGCTCGAATAACTTTGGGAACCCTAAGCCTTAAGTTACCAACTTGTAGTACTGGGGCTTTTCCTGTTTTCGTGATTTTTGAGTGCTTTTAGTATTGTGCACCTTGTCCAAAGTGGCTGGCTAGATTCTCTTTAAATGTGGTACAAATGAAGCCAAATATAGTCCTTACCAAACGTGTTCACTATGAAGAGTTGCTAACTCTTTAATTATTAACGACTTTAAAAATGTATATAATCAATGGTACATGCTAGTATCCTTAATTATATGGCGCGATGTCAGTGCAAATGTATCTTTTCGCAGTTTCATTCAAAGCCCTTGCTCATATCTCTAAAGCTACTACCGATATACATTTGGTCACTCTGTAACAGTTTCATGCGTAAGCATTTCAGGATTAATTTTTATTCCATTCATACATTTTATGGCTAACATGATGGAAAAACTTTTCGCTGAAGTTATTTGAAACATTGATTTGATATGTTGTACTTAGTAGCGCCTGGTTGATAACCTATTCATATGGGGTTTTACTTTGTCTAGCAGCGTGTGTCTTGCAAACTCGATGAGGTTGATATAACACACTTTACTCTTAAAATGCTCTAGTGAGGAAAATAGGCTAATTTTGTTAATACCCAGGTGACAACTTTGACGGAAGTGCCCCAAGGTTGCCAAATAAAATTGTAGGTTTTTGATGCGAGTTGAGTTTAATCGTGATGAATGCGCCAATAGCAGCAATCCGAAAGTAAAATTTAAAGCCATGGAAAACAAGCATACGAAATTGCAGAGAAAAACCGAAAGCAGAAACGAAACAGCAAATGGAAACAAACTTTTTTTTCTTTTTCTGTCTTGCACTCCAATTCTTCAATCATATCCATCCGACTTTTGTGTCTGTGTTTCTCTCTTTTTGTCTTGCTCCAAAGGTACCAAAGCATAAATGTATTTACTTTTACCATGAGTGGCTTGTTTGAGCCTGTGTCTGCGTTTAACGACTGGCGCGCTGACTAACACCACGTGAATAAGTTTCAAAGACGTAAAAGTGTTCGAATTTTCCAGTTGCTATTGCAGTCGAACGCATATACGTATATAGGTAAACATGAGGAAAGGCGTTGGGCAATTTCTCAGTAAGTATTTGTTAATCTAGATGCGTTGATTACGATATGTTTCAATATTTCAAATTAGTAGTTTGAAATCCTAGAAAACACGACGTATTTGATTTCTTCTCATTACGTTTAGCATTTATTACCCATTATTACTGTTGATATACAAACATTTTCGGTTTACATTTGAATAGCCTTGCATACTTATTGTCCAGCACAACTTCCGGAATTAATTTATCCGTGATTATATCTGCGTTTATGTAATGTATTCCTCTCTCAATTTTTTTTACTCAAACGCAGCATCTGTTTTCAATGTTGTGATATTGGCTTATGTTCTTTAACTTTTCAGTACTTTTGAGAAGAAGAAATATTATTATGATTCCGGAACACCTCTTAGTATGGCAAAGGATATGATTTGGCCACATTATCTGCACTGTGATAAGATCATAAAATATGTAAGTTTATGTATGAATGGACCTATAATTTTTGGTTCCCATTCACCTTCACCCTAATGTTAAAAAGGTGTGATTTGGATACACATGCACTTCATGGCAATCAACAGGAATTTGTTTCAAAATTACATCCTTAAACAACGGCATACCGTGAAACTACAGCAAGATGCAGTCCGGAATATTAAACAATATAAGCTGATTTCTGCATGTCTGGTTGCTACCTTCAGGAAGGAACGACTTTTTGCCACGTTACGTCCCTGTATATTGGCGACAACCAAATTTCCGTTAATTACGTGAAGGAGCTGCACTTATGTCTTTGCGGTATTCTAGGAAACCACAGATGGTTTGGACAACTAAATATTGATCTGAAAGAGATATTTGAGATTTCAAGTCTGTCTTTGAATATATACTGTATATCGGTAAACAACAATATATATATATATATATATATATATATATATATGTATATATGTATCCAATGATTGACCATAACACCGCCATATTTAAAGCATCACGAAACATCTTTTGAAAATATATTCCTTCCGCCGGAATCTTTCTGGTATTTGTTACCAGGGTATTGAGATAATGTGGGATTATTCACCCTAAAAATCAAGAAATTAAAAAAAAAATGGAAAAATTGGTACTGGTTGTGCAGGAAACCTTATCAAATAAATGGGGAAAAGTCACCTCCTGTCTTCAATGACTAGTTACCCACATCCTGACTGTGCCTGAACGACCTCAGATGTCAACTTGCTTATTGCTAATACTGCCACCAACTGTGTCGCTGATGCTTATCGTTCTGGTTATGCCCCGCTCATGTTATCTTAATATCCAGAATGTATATATTTCTATTGTGCAAATACGGTACATGAAGCTGATGATACAGCAATGTCTTACATATTGCATTTTTCCATTAAGAACAACCTTGTTGCGCACTATAGTGGGGAACGAAAAAGTACATTGGCGTTAAAAATCCACATGCATCCACTTTCTGCATTGTTTACCAGAAACCTATAATGATGTCGATGGTGTAAATGATGATAACAATGATGATTATGGAAATAATAATATCGGTCATAAAAATAGTAATAATAATAATAATAATAATAATAATAATAATAATAATAATAATAATTATTATTATTATTATTATTATTATTATTATTATTATTATTATTATTATTGTTGTTGTTGTTGTTGTTGTTGTTGTTGTTGTTGTTGTTGTTGTTGTTGTTGTTGTTATTATTATTGTTGTTGTTATTATTATTATTATTATTATTATCATCATCATCATTATCATTATTATTATTATTATTATTATTATTATTATTATCATTAATATCAATAATACTAACAATTGGTATTAATAGTAATAATTAATACACGTTAAGAGAATAGGATTCTAACTTAAGTGACCCTGTACTGCTTCCATCATTTAAGTTCAGTAATTCTGAAATACGTAGTTGTACCTTAGGTTTTGTTGGTGACATGAAGTGAGTAACTATCAGCCAGACAGCACAACTCCTTCGCTTCACTATTAGCCACATGTACACCTGTATGGCATGTGGTGGCCGGTGTTGATATACTGCGTATTTCACACCAACATACAACTTGCTAATATGTACTGATATTTATATATGTCAAGGAGCAACCCGTTTTTTGAGCAGTGTATTTGTTTTGATATATGCACACAGATGTATATTTTTCAAATCACCGAATGTATCGGTTTCAGTGCTTCTGACCTGCGGGAATTGCAGATAATCTAACGTCCAACTATCCTGCACTTGAAGTAGAAAAACAGTATTTTGCAAAATTCTAATGCGGGGCGTGTCAGCCAGAAGCCGAATGGTTACCACGGGTAACTATTGTTTGGGAAAAAATAATTGTGCTGAAAAGGATGAATGTTTAATTGTGCAATTACAGATTGTACTGCTCAGTTTATTCTTGGAGTAGGTTCACCGTCCGGGAATATAAATCACATGATTTAGAAACGAACTCAGTGTATAAATCTCGTATCGTTCATCTGCGCGGAGTTTAACTGTTACATTAACAGACGGGCATCCAGAGAGATAGGATAGACCAACAAGTTGATGGTCGGTAGGAAGGTAGATAAAGTGATACTTTATTTCAGTTTTCAGGGTCGAACGTTCTGTTTAACTCCGGATGGTCTAGCACCGAGCATCATCAGGACAATACAGAAACACTTTTTGCCCAGATGGCCGGTACAAGACGATGGATCATTACAAAACCAGACACTGTTGCTGACCTTTATGCAGAGTTCAATCCTTACCATTCAGGTATGCGGTTTTCGTTGACCATTTGATTTGTTTAGATACTTAAACCAAACCCTTTCTGTTGGCCCACAGAAAACTACTTACAATCAGTATATGTTACAACTGTATTTATTAGTTTGATCATCTGGAAATGTGTCACCAAAATATATCATCAGCAAAGTATTTTTCAACAATGTTATGAAATATGTACGTATTTATATAATGGAATGACGCAAGAAGTGCATTTCCATTTCGAGCAGCTATGAGCCCAGTAAACAAAGAAAAGATGGATCTGATCAAATATCCAAATACTTCCAAGGTTGAGGTCTACAATGTGACGGCAGAGGCAGGAGACATCATGTACTGTCCCGAGGGTTGGTTTCATCAGGTCAGTACCTCAGGCAGATATAGTGATAAAATAAATATGGTATCTAGTTTCGATACGAATGTGAAAGAAAATAAGTGAATTTACTTTTAAAAAAGAAAGAAAAAAAGAAAGAAAAAAAGAAAGAAAGAAAGAAAGAAAGAAAGAAAGATAGATAGATAGATAGATAGATAGATAGATAGATAGATAGATAGATAGATAGATAGATAGATAGATAGATAGATAGATAGATAGATAGATAGATAGATAGATAGATAGATAGATAGATAGATAGATAGATAGATAGATAGATAGATAGATAGAAAGAAATGCACCAGATGTGTTTAAAAGCGCTACGTTTCTGAAGGCTTCCTGTGCAAACGCGAAACCATCGAAACGTTGAATGAGCTAAATGAATACTTTTATTTTTGTGGATTTAAAATCAATAATCATTTGTACAGAAATTAAGATTCACGAATTGTCCCTCGGAAGTTATTTGAGGCTTTTCTGCTTCTTACATCAAGCATGCTCTCTTTAACAGGAACATAGATCACCCGAATTCCCAATCTACTGATCAACACACTCACAAACGGAATTTAAAGAAAACATTTTGACAGTGTTCTTATCATGTTTAGAGGGAGTTCCAAATATGCACCTTTCGGGTCGTTCCGAGCAAAAGCAACATCCATACACGTGATCGCGCCGGGCAATTACGAACTGAAAGTGTTGGACACGTGAAGCACACACTGACAAATAAACAATTCTCCTTATACTGTTTTCATGTGAATGAATAATTTTGTATTCCTGATTTTGTGTGTCTAGGTGCGAGCATATGGGTCTCCTAGCATCGCAGTTTCGTTTTTTCTAAAATACCTACGATGTGATAACCTCGAAGGGGGTAGCGTTGAGAGGTCGGCTAAATGTCAGAAAAGATGGGATAAGTATCCCAAAGGTATGCTTCAGGAGTCACATTATATATGCAACCGGCAGCTATAGCAAGCACTAAGAGCCCACAAAACATCTTAAAGCAAACTTTCTTCCTTACTTTAGTCTTATGGTATCTTATTTAAGGATCTTAAGATGGTCTAAGATCTTTTTCCTGCCCAGTCAGAAAAGAGAAAGTGGGTAAAACCCAGAAAGAGGAAATCAAGCCTTGCTATGACCATGAGAGCAAGCAACACAGTCACTCAGTCAATTTTCAGACCAGGTAAGACTTCCAGTGGCCAGCTCATTAGCATAATGAGATCATAAGAACATATTCAGACCTAGAAAGACATTTGGTAGGTGGCTCGTTAGCATAAGAGAAAGGCCTGGGGGTGACAAGACTATTATAAGATCTGTTAAGATGTTTTGGGGTTAGGGTAATTAACACAAGTAACATGATCAGATATAACAAGACCTTGTAATATGTAGGCACTCGGATATCCACAAATTGTCACAAAGCAGTATACTTTATGTATGTACTATCCTACTGCACCCTCTGTCCTCCTTGAAGAAGTCAAATTAGGGTTCAGACTATGATACTTTATATCTGCCTACAGAGAAATAATTATGTACGTATATTGCGACACATTTATGTTGTACCCACAAACTTCATTTAATAACATCACCTGGCCACTATTATGGACAGGATATTGACAAGCACTGATGATATATTTACCTAGCTAGAGATACACATGTACAGTACATACTCCCACTCATGTATGTTGTACTCACATACTTTACCTCATCGGCCACTATAGTGGACAGTGTATTCACAAGGACATCACTGATGGAGGGCAATGTGTTGACAATTTAAACAAACAATATTTGTGGTCCAGAACTGTGACAGCACATGTACATGTATATATGCAGTCACCCATTACAGTCTAACAGTTACATTGTACACTAATGGGCAGGCCTGTACCTGAGATACATGTACCTAAGTTTTTAGCTTTGCTGACTGACAAGTCAGCTAAGCTAATAGTATGGGGTACAATCTGTTGTAGTCTGTGTTCCATGGTATCAACTGCTCCGAAATCTGCCGGGCAGAATCACTTTGAACTGGTGGGCATGTGCTATGGGTGGGTGTCAATCACGTTTGTTCAAATGATGATGCTTCAGTGGTTTTGGGATGTTTTGGGAATGCTTTTGTGCATTTTCGAGTGCATGTGATAGCATTACTGTGGCTGTCTGCTTTAACATCTACCACACTGTTCTGTGTTGCTATGGAGACAAAGAGTCTCATAGGCAGCCTTCTATCCTTGGATGCTGGGTGGGAGGTGGTTTAGGAGGTCTGGGACTTGTAGCAAATTGGATGGGGGGCAACGACTCCCAATGACTGTGTAATGAGGTTGTCAATAAAATACAGAGAAACTCTTTCTGTTCAGGCAAGAACAGACCTGCTCCATGCTGCAATATGTACTAGGCAGGCTACATTCCCACTGGTGGTAAACAGAGGTGTCAGTGCACCATTCCTGAAACTAGGGTCTTAGCTGGTCCCTGTTTCCCCTGAGGCTCTGAGTCTGTTGGGCTTGTCAGTCCCAAGGAGCACAGGCATTGGACTTCCAGGCAGAACAAGCCTGAGTGTACCCCACTGTTGAAAATAGACTACCTGATGAGTTGGCTAAACCCATCAAAGTATGGTCTTCCAGTCCTCAATGACTGCTTACACAACTTTGTGAATTTAGAAACTGTGTGGATTTGTGTCATATCAGTGTGGACACTTTCATTCATTTTCTTGTAACCAGTGAGATGAAGCCTGTTCTTCATAGCCAGTATTGAGAAAGAATAGTGCTTGTGTCAGTTCACAGGTACATGTACATGTAGTTTCATCACAGCATCTGTTAAAATTTGTTTATGTAATAAAGGAACAATGACAGTTTTGTATCGCATGTACAGTAGAACCTCCCTATACCAAACACCCTTGGGACCGAACAAGGCATTTGATGAAGTGAGGTGTTCAGTATAGGGAGGTTCAATTACATTGGAAGTATATACTTGGGACCGAGAAATGGTGTTCAGTATAGAGAGGTGTTCGGTATACAAAGGTGTTCGGTTAGAGAGGCTTTAGTGTATTCACATCCCTTTGAATTGCAATATGTTTAAACTGAACATGTATATGTCTATGCATGAATAATGTATATGTACATGTTCATGCAAATACTATGAATACATTTATTTTCACAAGCATTAATTTTCACAGTTTTTAAATTTTGTACCTTTCTCTATTTTTGTTATAATTCCTATCAATGCCATGTTAAAAATATTTTACTCTGGGTTCTTATTTTCACGGTTTTGAAGCATCAGCGAAATAAAGAACACAGCAAAATTAAATGAATTCACAGTATACTCTTCCATACTGCCCAGAAGGGTTGAGCCTCTGAGGAGTGGGCACTTTTCTCTGGTCCTATGTTGATGCTTTGGCAAGTCTGGAATCTCTTTGCTGTGATTGTTGGGTTTGGAATTAATGAACATGGACCATGTTTTTCTGTACTATTTGAAAATTACTTCATTGGCTATGTTGTGCTGTGGGCTTTGTTCTCCGACTCATAGTTATAGTGGAGGTAGAGTGTGTTTGTAATGTTCCAGATTCATAAATATCACAAAAACGATGTAGGCCTACTTTACTCTTTTGCTGTAAACTTAGGTGACTGACAAGTCGGGAGAACTAAAAGGTGATAGGCCTAGCAGGTCTTTTTTTTATTTTGGCAGAAGTAATGAAATATGTGTTTTTGGTGGTTAGGCCTATACATTTTGGAAATGAACTAGTGTCTGCAGTTAATGATGAATATTTCTAAGGTTGAGAGGACCGGTTTAAAACCACCAGTTGCCTTTTATGGGGGACTGCCTGTCTCAAGTCAGGAGTGAAATTTGATTCTTCACATTGGTATTAGAAGGAAATGTTGATGCTTTGGCAAGTCTGGAATCTCTTTGCTGTCATTGTTGGGTTTGGAATTAATGAATATGGACCATGTTTTTCTGTACTATTAGGGGAACCACTGAAGAGAGGTTAAGCTGTATGAGTAATCTCTCTCTCTCACTCTCTCTCTCTCTCTCTCTCTCTCTCTCTCTCTCTCTCTCTCTCTCTCTCTCTCTCACTCTTTGTTTTTCACCACCCTCTATGACCCAAGTTGGTCTGAACTTTTTCCCCGACCCTATTTTTGCGAAAAACCACCAAACTTGGCATGGTGACGAACCTAACCAGTGAAATTGTGCATCTTATTTGGAATAGTTATGATCTTTAAAAATTTTGAAAATTCAGGGGAAGTAAAATTTTAAAAGCTCCATGTCTTCCAAACTGTCGCAGATAGACTCTAAATTTCAATATGCACATATAGGTTTGTGACACCTGCCAATATAATGGAGAGTATATTAGTTGTAGGCAAATAAGGGGCATTTTAATTTTTAAAAAGTTAGGCTAATACACGAAATTTAGACTATGTTCAACAATGGCAAAGTGCACCATTTCAAACTGTTCTAATTTTGAAGGCACCCAGACAGATTTGTTGTGAAGCAAATCTTCTCTTCTAGTTGAATTCTGTAAGCCTACTCTACCCACACCCACCCACACAGCTGTGCGAACATGCTTGGGAGTTGTCTACCTCTGCATCACTCCATTCCACCAGCAACAATTAAGCACACTTTGAGACAGGCTTGCACATTCAGTCGACCCAGTCTAACTAAAACCCAGATCACCAGCCAGTTAGCAGTGGGCAGAACTATTTTGTAGCCACATTGAACCCACACATGCATTTCCCTTGACAGGGTTTGTATGCATGGTGATTATGAACTTTTTTACATTAAGAATTATGGAATGATGAATGTTCTATAAAACATTTCAACATGTGAATCTGACTTGATATCATATATGATATATGATTAGTCTAAATCATTTTGTGTAAATATAACAGATAATTTTATATTCAACACAATGTGCCTCCATTTCCTCCATTGTATAAGAATATATCCGGACTATTTACATGGCAAAAAAGCTTTAACTTGCCACATGTAGTTGCACAAGTTTGCCAGAAACACTGTCCATAAATGCTAAGACGATAGTTATGTTACATATGATGTGACTAAACTTGGTTTTTCTTACATGACAAAATGTATCTCTGTGTTGCTAGTGAAAGGATCGCATACAAATATGAGTGGAAAGGCTGGACAAACCCCTTTAGAAAAAAGTTATGAAAAAGCAAATTTTTTTCTTTGCTATGGCAGATTAAACATTAAATTGGCTCTCATCACACCACATACAATGATGTACATTCTAGATCTGTACAAGTATTGCAGATTTTAAATTTGCATTTGTGTGGCCCAAACTACCAGTCTATTGAATGTGGAGGTGGTCCTGACAGCCTGCAAAAATGCTGATTTTGATCCAAAAATTTATCGACATTGTCAATATTAAGTGAAAATGTACATTGGTCCTGGAACTCCCCCCCCCCTCCCTTACATACTCTGTGTACTAATGTGAAAATGTTGATAAGTTTGAGTGGCCCCTATGTATGTACATGTATGTACATGTACTTATGTATATACATGTACATACGTGCATGCTTGTAAACATGCTTATCATCTTTTTCCCATAAAGTGTGTCAAAATGACTGCATAAATGACATAAAGTTATCGTTAATAAGACTTAACTCTACATGCACATAGTGTTACCCAGTTTCCCAGAATTACAATAATTTTGCCATTTATGACTTTATATTTTACCTACAATCCGAGAATTAATGTTTTGCTTCCAAGATCCCAAATTATACAATCCAATATATTTGTATACTCTTTCACCTTTGCCACAATTATTGTTAAAAATGTTAATAATGACACTGATATAGGGTACCAATGTAGCCCGACAGGCAGGGGCATGTTGTTTCATTATTTTGGTGTTTCTTTAATTATTTCATTATAAAAGCTACCGGCTCTCAGCATCAGAAAATTTATTCTGAAGCATACAGGGAAGGATCAATCCAAAGCAAGTTGGTTTGACATGTCCATTTATTTTTTCTTTTTTTTTTTTTTTTTTTTTTTTTTTTGTGATTCAAATATACTTAAAATACCTTTAATCAGCCAATCCGAAACAAAATCACCAATATACATTTTTTTATATCACTTAGGAGAATCTCACTAAGACACAGTCATGTCACTATCATGGGAGCCACCCAGAATAATAAATAGTATAAACAGTAGAAAATCAAGATCAAGTTCTGAAACGGATGACCTTGCGTCAATTCCGTAGGTGTCAAAGCCACATTACTGAATTTGGTTTCTGCTTAATAACTGCAGAATTTTTTGAGCCAGAGCTTTTATTTTTTAGAGGTTTATTGCTTTTTATTAGGGTTAGATCAGCTTCAAAGAAGGGTAACCTTGCGATCATTTCCAAGGTGCCAAGGCCATATTAGTGAATTTGATCTCAACATCCACTTCCCCAGGTCATGAGTGCCTCATTTAGAACTATCAACAGAGTAATTAGGGCGAACATAATGATGGGGGGTGGGGGGCATCTATGATTTACAAACATGTCTTGTTAGATGTTGCTTTTGTTCTGTCACCCCGGACCCGTAAAATATGATTTCCTTTGTCATGGGATTCTTCATGTGGTGATGTAATGCTACATTCATTTCTTTTGAAACATCCAGAATCCTAACATGTAAAACTTCTGCTATCTCTGATCTGTCCTAATCAGACATTTTGTCAGTGTGTACCCGTTTTTTTGGTGTAGGTGACACAGGTTCAACCATGACATGATGGGCTGCTTTCCAGTGGTGGTTAATCTCTTTGTCACTAACCAGCAAATTGAAATGTTGCTGCCACATACAGATGTATCCAGGTGTGGTAATAATACATTATATTACATTCCCCAGTGTGTTGTTGAAACAGCACTATTTAAAATAAACAAAGACATGTTGCAAAAGGTTGGGTGGGGGGCGAGGGGAGGGGGGTAGTATATATGCTGGTACGAGTAATAACTTTACCTTGGTACAAGGTACAGAAAGTAAAAAAATGTTCAAATAATGGTTGGTACACAGTACGGAAAATAAAAAAGCCCAGTGTGCCATACTGAAAACCCCTCACCCCCCATATATATATATATATATATATATATATATATATATATATATATATATATATATATATATATATATATATATATATATATATATATATATATATATATATAAATATATATATATATATATATATGTATATATGTATCTGTGCAGGCTGTTTTCACTATGGAGAGAGAGCAGGGGGAGAGAGTGACAGACAGACAGACAGACAGACAGACAGACAGACAGACAAAGAGAGAAAGAGAGAGATGGCTGTGTGGGAAAAGTCGGGCAGACCAATGTAAGGTGCTGTCACACTGCTATATGTAATTTCACTACTGAACTGTTCACTGCATGTAATTCAGCCAGTATTAGTTTAGCATAGCATACATGCTTAATTAGTTTTACTTTGAAGTTCTCCATCTTTGTGTATGTACATGCATCTTTTTAACACGCATACATAGTATTGCATGCTGTACAGACGAATGCAATATAAAGCACAAAATTGGACCAGCTCATATCTAGAGTCAGTTGCAAATTACAACATGTAAGCACTACAACTTTCAAGAGCATCATATAAAGAAAAGGTTTTATGATGGATAAAAAGCAGTTATAGTAATTATTTGTATATTTGCATGCATTTGTTTTTCAGTCTTGATCTCTTTTTGTGCCTCAGTAGGTGTACTAGAAGTGAGACAGCTATGCAGGCAATGGAAACGTGAATGTGTAAAATCATGGTTGTTTCTTCATTTTAAGCTCAGCTGACTTGTCAGTCAGCTGAGCTTATGTTATGGTCCGTCGTCCATCCGTACGTCCGTCTCTCCGTCGTCCGTCAACAATTCACATTTCGGACTTCTTCACCAAAAGCGTCAGCTAGGTCCACTTCAAACTTGGTGGGGATGTGCATTGGGTGGGTATCTACCAAGTTTGTTCAAATGGTCAAGGTCCAATGATTTTTAGATATTTTATGATTTTTGGGGGGTTCATTTTTGGACAAATCTTTAAAAATCTTTTCCTCCAAAATCGCTCATCAAATTACTTTAATATCACACAGGAACACTTCCTGGGACTCCTAGTTCTTAATTTGTTGACCAGGTCATGCTGCAATTTTTTCTCTATTTTTTTATGAATTTTTGTGTGTTAAAGCTATTTTCGACTTCTTCTCCAGAACGGCCACTCAGATTAAGCTGAAACATGGTGGATATGTTCCTTTTAGAAGAGTCAAATAAAGTTGTTCTCTATGTTAGAATGCTGCCGATTCTAAACGATTTTTTTCAATTCGGGTACTTATCGGTCAATGAAGCTTTTCTATTGATTACTAAGGAAGTCAATGAGCATTCTAATGCTAATTCACATTTTCAACTTCTCCTCCAAAACCGTCATCCAGATTAACTTCAAACTTGGTGGGGATGTACCTTGTTTGTTCAAATGTTTACGCTCTTTTGATATTTGGATTTTTTTATTAATTTTTTTCACTTTTTGGGGTGCAAATCTTTAAAACTTTTCTCCTCTGAAACCACTCACTCAATTGCTTTGATATCATACATAGACACTCCCAGGGACACCTAGTTCCTAATTTGTTCACCAGGTGGCGTTGCATTTTTTTTTTCTTAATTTGAATTTTTTTTTTTTTTTTTTGGTATGGTTTAAATTTTTTTTATTTGTTCTTAGAACCGTCATTCAGATTAAGCTGAAATGTGATGGATATGTTCTTGTGGAAGGGTCAAACAAAGTTGTTTACTAGGTACCACTGATTTGGATTCCTGATTTTTCAGGATTTTCAATTCAGTCAATGCAGCTTTCCTATTGATTATTATGTAAGTCAATGGGCATTCTAATGCTAATTCACAGGACAACTGACACGGAATTTACTGTTTACCTGATAACTTGAATGAAAATGACCTCGTTTCTGGGGTCACAGTGCAACATACATGAATTTTACTCTTCACTATAACTTGAGAACTACTTGAATCTTGATGCGGCACATGTTCTTGTTCTTCTATAATTGTCAGACTCACTCAGAACATGGGTGACCTTGATCCTTTCCCAAGTTCACAGAGCTGCAAGTGTGATGAATGTCTAGGTCAGATGAGCACGGGCTGTTCACACAGCCCTCTTGTTTCTCACTCTCCATCTATGTTTGCATATGTACATGCATTGTAGATGGGTCCACTTTATAGTCCTGGGTTAAAGGTGGATGAAACTTGCCTGCATGGCAATCCTCAACCACAATCGATTAAAGCAGTCTACTGTATGTGCAAGGGGCCTGTTTAAAAAGAACAACACTTTAATGCCTTAGGTTTATAGACCTGCCCATCAGAGAACAATGTAGCTGTCAGGCTGTAAGGTATGACTGCATATATACATGTGCTGTAACAGTTCTTGGACCACAAGTATTGTTTGTTTAAACATTCAACACATTGCCCTCCATCAGTGATGACCTTGTGAACACACTGTCCATTATACTGGCTAGGTGTGGTAAAGTTTGTGGGTACAACATACATGAGTGGGAGTATGTACTGTAGATGTGTATCTCTAGCTAGGTAGATATATCATGGTCTCGACCCTAATTTGACTTCATACAGGAGGACAGAGGATGGGAAATCAATGGACATGCTGCTCAATACGATAGTACATGCATGAAGTATACTGTTTTGTGACAATTTGTGGATATCCTAGTGCCTACATATTACAAGGTATTGTTATATCTGATCATATTATTTGGCTTAATTACCCTAACCCCAAAACATCTTACAAGATCTTATGATAGTCTTGTCACCCCCAGGCCTTTCTCTTATGCTAATGAGCCAGCTACCAAATGTTTTTCTAGGTCTGAATATGTTCTTATGATCTCATTATGCTAATGAGCTGGCCACTGAAAGTCTTACCTGGTCTGAAAATTGATTGAGTAACTCTGTTGCTTTCGCTCATGGTCATGGCAAGGCCTAATTTCCTCTTAATGGGCCTTAACCACTTTCTCTTTTTCTGATTGGGCAGGAAAAAGATCTTAAACCATCTTATCTTAAGAGCCTTAAATAAGATACCATAAGACTAAAGTAAGGAAGAAAGTTTGCTTTGAGATGTGTTCTGGGTTTTTTAGTGAAGGTTATATGTTCTAGTTTCCTAACTATTGCAAAAAATAAAAAGATTAGAGTGAGAGATTCAATGGGATTTTTTTGCAAGTAACTGATCTAAATATATCTGATGGGATTTTGAAGATTGAAAAATTGCCGGTTGATGTACTCATGCCCTTACATTTTGGACATTCACGAACTAAAGGTTAACTTGCTGATGACCTTATAATTTGAACATTGAAAAATTGAAGGTTGAAGTACTCATGCCTCACATTATATTTTCGTTCATATGTCAGTGCAGATATTATTTGACGGTAAGGAGAATGTTTTCAAAAGCCTGCCTCACTGAATTTGTCTCGATTTTATATGGCAGAAATCAAGTGTTCCAATGACAGAAACAAAACTGTTTCCATGGACTTCATCATGAAGAAATTTGAAAAGCTGAATCCTGTGTTCAAGGAGTATAACACAAATGATATATACGAACCTTTAACGCCAAATCCAGTTGCGCTAGAGAAGAGCGAGCGAGGTAGAGTTATTGAAATTTAATCCAATAATCCATTGAATTTTACCAATAGAATCTTCCTGTTACCAAGATTGCTTATTTTTTTCGGCTAGAAATACATCAAAGCCTGTGAGCTCAGACCACTTGTGGGTTGATCCAAAAATTCTTTATTTACAGTTGCCTTAAGAATTGTCTTTACATACAATTACACTTCCAAAATAGCGAGTGAAGATGGTCTTTCTAACATGTCACATTTTAGAAGTAATGCAAACGCCAAGATCAAACGAATATAACATGGTTGTTTGTTAATTTGTCTTCACGTATTTGCTGTTATGATCACAATATAATTTCAATCAGGGACAGACCCGGCGCTGATATTTGTCAGAGTAGCATGGAGGCCTATACACGTCCTCAGTAATTTATACAGTCCAGAGGAAAATATCTTCATTATGATCGTTCTGTTGATGCATAATATCCTCATTCTCTTTTCCTGAAAATCAAAATCAATAGATAGGTCTGTATCCTGCCTGTAACGCTCATGAAAAGCACTTGCTAGCATCACTGTTACCATTTTACATTAATAATGCTTTTGACAGAGGTGCCAGGCATAGGCTACGCCGTCACTGACACTGGAAATGACACAGTCAGAAATATCAAATACGCCTTCCATTGTGGAATCAGGTTTGTGTGTGAAGAACGAATCTGTCGAACTACTATCGTCAATATACACTTTGACCGTCAGGTGGAAGGAGCAAACCACACCCACAAGGACGCATACATACATATGGACATGCGTGGCCACCTTTTTAATATAAAACATATGCTGACTGGGCGTAGCAATGGGTCATCATATTGATCGTTTGCAAGGAGTTTAAACGACGTCCACTTCGTCTCCAAAAACTTTATTAACAGTGATATGGTGCATGTGTATATGTATGTATGTATATGTAAACATATATATATATATAATATATATATATTTATATATATATATATATATATATATATATATATATATATATATATATATATATATATATATATATATGGGTTTTGAGGAAATTTTTTATTGAAAAATGTCCCAACTTTGTTGAAAATGAAAATTTCGAGGTTTTTATTTTCCTGATTCACAGTATGTAAACATGTTGCTCTGTTGATCCTTGCCGGCATGTATAACAAGCAGTTAGTGTGGAAAAAATTCACAGTTTTGATTTCCCGAATGGTTTAATCGGACAAACGTCGAGACATTAAATGCGTCCGGAATATATTTACTACTGCAATACATATATATAAATATGGGTACATTGTCCTGATCCCCCTCTTTTGTTCATTAAGACCCACATAGTATGTCTAACCCCGTCCCACAGCCCGTACTTTGCCACGACGCCTTGCTTTTACCTAAAACGTGTTGCTTAGTTTCGTACTTATTTGCTGGAACCCTTAATATTTAGGTCACATTTTATTCATGACCAGTTAATCCTTTCCTGCTTATAATAAAAATGAATGACCAGCTTTCTCGACAGATCTCATCTAGAATCATGGTTCAAGTATTTTGTACGAACCAGCAGTTTTGTCGGAACGTTGAAACGTATGATATTTTCAAATTAGATTTTAGTGGTGTACGGATTAAATGTAACAAAACGTCTCATAGTAACGTTTTTATAAAACAAACCAGGTAAAATGTCGCAAACGTTTCTAACTCGACGCACAATATTAAGTTTCCCCCGTCGTAAGTATATGTCAGTCAAAGTTTCTTTTGATGACCATTCTTTGCGCTGTGTGTCATCATTATATCAGTCGCCGAAAACCTGTTGGTCTCAAAAGGTTTCATTCCCATATTGTGCTCCGAATACCATATCATGGCATTAGAATGATTATTTCTGGTCAGAAAGTATACCATTATTTTAGAGGTACATGATTGAAACGTAAAAATAATATAGATATACCCATACGCCAGTGTAAGATTTGGTCTGCCTTGTTTTAACATGCATAATTTAAAGGGTTCACAAGGAGTCATTTTTCTGTAAATCAGTTTCTCTACGATAACATGGGGGAGTATTGACAATACGTTATGAAGCTTAATGCAGTCATGTTTCCTTATAACCCGGCTTCTACACTTTTTAAGACCAGCAAATACACTCTACATGGGAATGTCAACATGAGAATCAAATTCACTTTGCTTTCTGTGGAATTTTTCTTTTTTTGGGGGGTGGGTGGGGTGGGTGGAAGGGAATGTAATTGTTGGGATTGTTCTCTAAATTCCGGACAAATTGATTTACAGGTTTTGAAAATGGTGTAGGCTAACAGGAGCATAATTGTGAAACGATTTTGCAAACTAGGATGTCTGTCTGTCACAGTACTAAAAATCCGATATTATTTGTACATTTCATAGGTTACTCGAGGTTTCTCCGGATGATGGAACGGAACAAGCTTTGGCAAAGGCAGTGAGCGAGACACCAACAATAACAACAGAGGACTTGTTCATTGTTATCAAAATACACCCAAAGGATCTTGGATATGAGAATACTCGGAATTCTATCAAGAAATCACTTGCCAATATGAAAATTAAGTATGCAGATTTAGCAATCCTTCAGGCGCCATCTTGCCAAACCAAGTGGTTTCCATGCAAAAGCTCAAAAAGTGACGCTGCCTGGAAGCAAAGCTGGAAGGCAATGAAAGAATATAAAAACAAGGGACTGATTAAATATCTTGGAGTTGGACACTTTAGTCTTGAACAATTGCAAGAAATGGTCGAGAGCACCCGCGAACCTGTTTCGGTTGTCTGGAATAGGATGGATCCTGTGAAACAAAATACACAACTGCGCGAATACTGTCAGGAGCAAGGTATTGTGTTCATGGCCCACAGCGTATTGGGAAACCAACTCGTTAGAGAAGGAACATTGAAATATAATCCAATTTTTGCTCGTGATAGTCGTAGCATGTATTACAAAGCAGCCAGGATGAAGGCCAGCCCAGCCGCCATTGTTCTTCGGTGGGCTGTTGAGAAAGGTGCTGTTCCCCTTTTCCGGTCTGCTAATTTAGAGCACATTTTATTTAATTGGCAAGCTAGCAGAATTGACTTTAATGACGATGATTTATTGGCCCTGGATAAGATGGAAGGCGATCCTCTAAGTATCAAGGAATTGGTACCAGAAAACTATTTATACACACACAGAGCACTTAATAAACATAGGTACTTTTAGTTCCCTCCTCAGAGCAAGGTTAGTGACCCATGTATTATGTGCAGCAAACTGAATTTAATGGTGCTTATTAGCCATTTTACATGTAGCTAGGGTTTTAAACATTCATTGAAAATGTCCATGAAAAAATGATAATGCAGATGACATTCAACAGTACTGACCATTGTGAGCAAAGTTGAGCAGTGGCCCTTAAACGGAAAGGGCAGGTTCTTGATTTCTGCCAATGCAGGTGCTTCATTACGTGAATATTTTTTGTGTAAACTTTACTTTTATTCTGCTATTCTTTGTACTTTCTTTTAACATTCTTTCATTTGTAGGGACTGTAGGTTGGTCAAAACTATTAGAATATATGCTGCTTATTCCTGATGTCGATCAATCATCTTTATGATACCTTATTTTGTAATACTCCAAATAATTGGGCATCAGTATGTTTTTAGTAAAAATTGAAAATTATATGCACTACTTTCATAAAATCTTTCATCTAGATAGAATGAATAAGGTCCGGTCAGACTTCAATGCATGGGCTGTTATAACCCAACATACCGTATAAGCTATGTAACGTTACCTCTCGTCCACCATTCACCTAGACCTCTGTGTCTTGGCTGAATGCCCATGAATTGAGTTGAGTTCACTAACTAAATTCGTTAAAACCTGACAGTCCAGTGGCACCATCTCTCGATTCCCTTGGAACTGATGGTCACTCCTGGTGCACATGCTCCCCGTATCATCCCTCCTCTTTTGGGCACCATCACTGACTTGCCTTATCAACTTGAAACTCCATGAACTTTTGTTCACTCTCACTGCTATAATGCTTTATGCATGCCTTAATTGACAGATTTTTTTTCAGTGGTCTGGGGATCTTCAGTGGCCTAGACAGCTGGTTTCTGTGTTCAGATACTACTGAAATAGTTGTATAGAAAGCTGGTCAGTTGGCTTGAAATTTATATTTTCAAGATGTCATCTCAGCAAACAGAGCACAGAGAGAGGGAAAGCGGTGCACTTCAAGCTATTACCTCCTTTCAGAGTCAGCCTATGGGTGTTGATCCAGTGACCATTCTGACTGCAGCTTTGTCCTTGTTGGATCATGGGCAGAAATTGGATTCATGGAGCCACTATATGGCAGTTTAGGACGACCATGCACAATGCTATTGTATTCACCTGCAGTTGTGTCAAGTTTGCTCCTGTGAGCAAACTTTCAATTACTGTCAGGATTGGGGAGAGGACAAATGGCTGCTCTTCAAGCAGGTATGGAGAAAGTCAGATCGTGGGAGGCATTGGCAGCAGGTCTTAGCTGCCAAAGGCTTGGCTGATATGACTGACTTTGAAGAGTCCTCACCAATGACTCCCCATGAGAAGAAGTGTCGATTTACTTCTGTTTGTCTGCAGCCTAATGTGGCTAATGGGAAAGAGCAAAGACTTACTTTGGTTCATCTGCAGTACAATGTGACATATGTTTGGATGCCTGAAACCCAACGGGAGAATAAGGCAAATAGGTGTCAGAGTCGAAAGTCAGGATGCAAGAATTCACCTCATGGAGATCACTAGCACCCATTTTTACCCCCAAACAGCACCCACTTCTGCTCTAGGCACTGACCGAAAGCTTGCCCCCACTTTGGAGTCAATGCCACAGAGCATGAAAATGCAGGCTGAGATGCTCTGTGCATTGCTTACCCCTTCTCAGCTGGCTGTTTCTTCTTCAGATTCCACTCCAAAGAGGTCAGCCAAGTGTAGATAGCAGCTGTTCAGATGTCAGCCCTCTGGATCTGAGCACTCGGAGCAGTGATCAAGCAAACTGGTGCATTCAGATTGGAAATCAACAGGTTCCGGTCTGGGAAGTCCAGAACCTTGGCCAGTCAGAGCACTCAGATTGTAAATCTGAGAAATATGGGAAGCCAGTACCACCTGTGCCAGTCCAAGTGCCCAGCAAACCGCTAGTGCCTAAACCTACTTCCCAAGCTCCCGGGTCTGAGAGCTCAGTTCATAAGCAAAAGCAAAGGGGAAGTAGAAGGAAGACACCAAGATCTGTGGGGATACCTTCTGCCCTCAGTGGGTCTTTTGCCTCAGTGGTGTCTGCATCTACCGAGGTCCAGGCAACACCTTCTGTTACCCTAACAGCAGCAACAACACTCCCTTCTGCACCTCAGGTGGCTTTGCCCCAGAATGAGCAGTTGGCAATCCAGCTTGTTCCTGCATTTAAGCCGGATTGCTGCCACTCTCTCTTGAGCAGCAAACAGACTGGGGCTCCCCTGAGGGACATCATTCACAGTTGAAGACTTTATCTTCTTTGGCATTGGCCAAAACTGATGCTGCCAAGTCTGAGCAGACTCTGTCTGTGGAGCAGCTCAATGCAGAAGCATTGAGCCACTTCTCACTCAAACCTGAGGCTTGGGAGTTGCCAATTCCGTCCAGACCCCTCATGCCTGGAGACTTCTCAGTCGGCAGTGGCCAAGGTCCCATTCACTAGCCTCCCAGAGATCCATCCAGATTCTTCCCACCAGCAGACACCTTTGTCAAAGGCCAAGATCTGGGCACATGGTTTTCCCTTGCCTCCCCTGTCTGGCCCATTGTGGAACATGTCAAGGTGGTGTCTGTGGCTGCTTTGACTTCTGCAGAGGTCCTTACTACTCCAATGCCAGCCCTGCTGTCACAGAGAGCTGCTTCATGGCCTATGAACAATTTGTTATTCAATAAGGCTTTGGGCAGTACTGCCCCAGTGCGAGTCCAGAGTCTTAAAACCTGGACATCAAGGAAGGGGGGTGCGCGTTTGCTTTCAGATTTTTTTGTTAGCAGATCTCGACCCCAGTTAAGGACTCATCAATCACACTGTTATTGCTGTGAGAGATGCAGAGAGCCATACCAGTGAGCATGGGTTCTGTAGAGGGTTTCGCCCCTTATCCCATGGACACTGCATCTGCTCCCACAAAAGGGCTTAGACCATGTTAAAGATCTTATTCAGAGCCTGGTTGGTGACCAAGCTGTGGTCAGACCAACAGGTGAGAAATTGGGTGTTGTTGTGCTGTCCTGCTGTGGCTTGTATGTGGAGAACATTTGGTAATGCACAGCAATACCAGTTTCACCCTTCGTAGCTGAGTTTTAGGACCAGCGCACAGCCAAGACCTGCAGCACACATGTTTGCATGGCACCTCCAAGTGGAGGCAACTCACAGTCCATAGCTGCCTCACCCCATATTGCGCAGAATGGAGGTCTATCAGAGACAATTCATTCTTCCTCAATATCAAAAGACACGGCTACACACTGCTCTTTCATGAAGATAGGGCTATGTTAAGCTGAGAACCACAGTGGTTTGCACCATTCACCTTGGAACCCAAAGGATCAGCATTCCTGGAGGAGGTTCAAATGCTTTAAAAAAAGTGCACCATACAGCTGGTCGAGGATCAAGGTAAGGTACACCTGGCTTTTACAACTTACTGTTCCTGGTCCCCAAGAGGGAACGGAGCATGGCACCCAGTCTTACACCTGTTGACAATGAACACCTTCCTGGAAGTCCGTCCTTTCAAATAGAGAGTCTCCAGTGGGTGGCAACATCCTTATGGCCCATGGAGTGGACAATGTCCTTGAATCATGGGGACACATTTATCCACAGCCTATTGCAGAGACTTGAAGGGAGTATATGTGGTTCCCATTTGCGAGCCAAGTCTACCAGTTCAGGGTGCTTCCACTCCGCCTCGCCATGACACCACCGGGGTTTACCAGGTTTGTGCAGACTGTTTCTGCTTACCTTCACAGCCCAGCTGTCCGCATTCATATGTATCTAACAATTGGCCTGGTTTCCAACATCTATCACCCTTTGAAAGACAGGTGGGAGAAACTTCAGTCCCTGGTCAGAGGCTTTCTGACTCGCAATGGCCACTCAGCACAACAAGACTCACCATGTTGGGCTCCCTGTCCTCAATGGACTCCAGGTCCTACTTGATCATCTTCACCTTTGTCCCTTGCAGCACACTATGTGAGGCAGATGGACAAGAGAGCAGGGCTATCAGGCCATGGTGCTGATCCTCAACCAGGATCACCCACAACTTCTGTGGTGGACCGTGAGGGAGAACTTTATGAAGGGACAAACACTGGAACCTTTTCAGGCCAAGCTCACCATTTGTGTGGACTCTTCTTGGTCTTGGTGGAGAGCCCACATGGAGAGCTGAATAGTGTCTTGCCCTAGGCCTGCATGCTTCGGGTTTCACCACTTAAACTGGTTGGAACTGGTAAGAATATGCTTGGTGCTCCTCCAAATCCAAGACCTAGTGGAGCACAAACATGTCCTAATAATGAGCGACAACAGGACCATGGTGGCTTTCCTCACCAAGCAGGGTGGGACAGGGTCCAACAAGCTGACTGAGGTGGCCAGATGCATTATCAGATGCTGCTCCAAACATAAATTCCACACACATGCAAGGCACATCCCAGGACATCAGAATGTCCTGGCTGACCAACTCTTGAGAAGGGGTCAGCCAGTAGGGACAGAGTAGTTGCTCCACACAAGCCTTGTGGGCCAGATGGAAACTCCACATGTGGATCTGTTCACAACTTGTGAGAATGCTGAGGAACTGTGAGTTTATATTTTGTGTGTTCCAGATCCCCAGGCCCTAGTGGTTGATGCTCTAGCCATAGACTAGAGTAAACTGTAGGCATAAGCCATTCTACCTTGCCAGATCCTTCTGCGGGTACTACATAAGGTTAGGTCCTATGATTGCAATCTGATCCTGGTTGTCCCCCAGGCAACCTTAGAGCGATTGATTGGTAGATCTATGGGAATCAAGCGTCCAGCTTCCACAAAGATTATCGGCATGGTGGAAGCTTCTAGTGCAGCCCTGGATGAGCATGTTTAACAGGAACCCTCAAGTGCTCAACTTCCACGCTTGGTGGTTTTCTCACAGCAGAACAACCATGGAGGCTTCTGGGAATCGGTTTCAGATAGAATTGCCAGACATTGCAGAAATCACAGACTTCCTGTTGTAACAGGGGAAGTCTTAAGCACAGGTTTCCAATTAGCCATCTCAACCCTTGGGAACATCCTGGACGTTCACATTGGGAGCAATCCTTATCTGTCAGCACTCATTCCATCCTTCTACACCAACAGAACAGCAATGCGACAGGTCCTGCCCTTTTTGGACCTACTGCTGGTTTTAGTCATGTTGAAAAAGTGGCCATTTCAGTGACTTGAGAACCCAAAGCAGGTTTCCTTCAAGTACTGAAAAACTTGTTTTCTATTAACACTCCCTTTGCTGGCTAGAAGAAGCCAGATCCTCGCTTATGGTTGCCTAACCACTCCCAGGTGACACTGGGGCCTCACTTGGGTTTCTTTGCAAAGACCTAAGTGGCTCGAGATTTGGGTGTGGCCTCCCAGGGTTTTACCCTTCATGCAAGGGATGCTTCTCTTGCTCTCGAGGAAAGAGCCCTGTGCCCAGTGAGTGCTTTTTGCTGGTACCTTTCTCACATGAACAGACAAAGAGGACTGAGGTGTGCCCTCCTTGTACCACTGAGTAACTTGTGTAAGGAGCAAGTTTGCATAAACATTATTTCTTCATGGATTAAACAGATGATCATTAAGCTCATGAAATCTTACTGGAAAAGTGTGGGGGCCTTGCAGCTTTTCTCAGCGAGAGCTCATAAGGTGCAAGCCTTTGATGCTTCCTGGCAGGTGCTGCAGGACATTGCGGTTGTCAAAATTCTGTGGGTCTGCCACTGGGAATCATCCAAGACCTTCAGCCAGCACTTCTTGCATTACATAATAGTGCTAGAAGAAGGCATGTTCACCTATGTGTAACAGACTCCTTTGCTTAAGTTCTGATATTTGTTCCTTAGGCTTTTCCAGATCCCAACAGAGCAGCCACTGTGTTCCGATTTATGGTGCTCTCGTGGTTTAGATTTGATGCAGGCCTATAGGTTGGCAAGTTACTTGGTGGGCCTTGTAGGGCCTTGTGCCTAGTTGACGTAATTTCCAGCAGTATAAGGCAGTTTGTCCTGTCTTTATGGCCTGTTGCTGGTCTTACTTTGGAGCCCATTCCCTGAGGAACCACATACCACCCCCTACACATGCCAGTTTCGTGACTAGGTCCTGTTCAGATCTCCAGGTCCAATGGAGTAGAAACCCACAGCACCTACCCACAAGACAGACAGCTGTCATGTTGGCGGTGAGCACTGGGGGATTTGGTCTGGTCCCATGCTGGTTGGTAAGGAGGGTTTTTAGTCTCAGCTGGCTTCTGATGATGGGAGCCTCACCTACATGTACACGTAGCTCTAAGGTTTTCCCTTCAGATGTCATGTCGTCACTCGGACTGATCGTTACCACAGACTGCCAGTCCCACTGGTCAAATGAGGTCAGTGTGCCAATAACTTTAGACCCTCCACCTTTATGCTTGTAAATCAGCAAATGCTGGTTGAGAGGTAATGTTAAATAACCAATATGAGATATTTGGAGTAATACCAGTATCAGTAACTACACTTGCCTCAAAAGAGTACACTTACCTCAAAAATGTACACTTACCTCTCGACCACCAGAGCAGCTCACCCAATGAACAATGCTTCCTCTTATAGCTGAAGTCAATTGACCAATCTTCACAACAGGTAGGATGATACTGGGAGGATGTGCACCGGGAGTCACCACCAGTTCCACACGAACTGAGAGATGATGGTGCCACGGGAGCCAAAGGTTTTCAGGAATCAAATGAGTGAACTCAATTTGATTTCATGGGATTTCAGCCCAGACAGACAGGTAGAGGCGACCAGTGGTCAAGATGTTAGTGTACTTACTAATACTGATATTACTACAAATATCTCCTGTGTACGCTATACCAATTACCAGTGTGATATTTAAACTGCCCTTTTATGTAAGAAATCCTACATTTAGTCCACAGTTTGTCCTGCATAATTGAATTTCCAATATATATATATATATATATATATATATATATATATATATATATATATATATATATATATATATATATATATATATATATATATATATATACATATATATATATATATATATCCTTTTGTTATTTTCATCTTCTGCGTATTGAATGTGAAACAAAGAAACAATATGTAACCGATTAAAAATCTTTAGATCATGTGTGACCGCTTAAATTCAATTTGGCTCATAATTTAATACCCCTATATTTACCCCAAAATGAAGAGCCATCCTGGTCCAGAGATACCAAGAGATTTTGTGTGCGATTTCAAAGACATTCACCGGCTCATTTGAGAGAGGAACTTTAAGGCTTTATCTAAAATAGAACCAAAATCATTTTGAAAAATCAAAAAATCATTGGTATATGACCATTTAAAAAGATGCGGTACAGACTTTCCCAATGTATACAGCTCCGAAATTGAAGTTAATCTTGCTGACAGTTTAAGAGAAGAAGTCGCATATGTCCATTATTACAATCACTGTTGCCTTGCGTAGTGATCAATAGAAATAGATTCATCAACCGATGAGCATCCGAATTGACTATGTCGTCAAAAAATCAGGGATACAGAACAACAATACCCAGTGAACAATTTTGTATGGCAACTACCACAAGGTGCATGTCCACTAAAGTTTGGTCTCACCTGAGTAGTGGTTTTCAATAGGAATTTGAAAATAGGTAAACACACAAATAAACAAAGTAATAGCAAAAACTTAGTGCTACCTGCTATATGATAAGGTAGAAATGTTCCTATACAATTTTCAAGAATTGGCTAGTTGGGGGTTTGGACTGGGGGTGGGGAGGAGGCTTTGCAAAGATGCCCCCCCCCTCCAAAAAAAATCAATGTAAAAATCCATAGACCATGAACATCAGCAGCATAGATTCAAACTTGCATTCCCACCAAGTATGAAGAAAATCTGGCTGAGGGTTTTGGAGTAGTCAAAAATATGTACTTCTTTTGCAATACCCATTTACTACCATTGAAATCAATGCGAAAGTATGCATTACCGCTAAGTAACCAAATTGCCGATTTTGAAACTTCATAAAAAATGGGAGTTCCAGAACAACATCATGATGTGAACAACTTTGTCTGGCCTTTCCATTAAGTACATTTCCACCAAATTATGGCATAGCATGAGTGGCGGTTTTTCAGAATAAGTCAAATATAGCAGTGCCACCTATTGGAAAAAATTAAAGTTCAGCAGTAGAAGTATTCCTTCATAATTCACAACAATTGGCTAAACGGTTTGGGAGAAGAATTTAGAAGGTTCACTAAAAACCGGAATATTTTCATCTAAAAATCACAAGAGCGTTACCAGTTAAACGAACCTGGTCAGACTGGCCCTCAACCTGGTGACAATGACAGCAAAAGAATGACACATGGACGTTTGGATGTCCACATGTCTGTGTGGTTTTTGGCATTTTTCTCATATTTTTACTTTAGTTAAAAGCTCGAAATTTTGACAACTAATAGAAAGGACATTCATCTTGTAAAAACCGTTAAAATTTCAAAATCGGCCATACAAAGGTTTTTGCTATCTTTACTGTCCTTAACTTGTGATACATTTTGTTAAGAAAAAATTTACTTCAAGCACTTCCTTATGCTGGCAAGGGTTATCCAGTCACGTTCACATTAGAGATTGGCATGTGACGTGACTCGGGCTGCCAACTGTCCTGGATCGTCTGGAACGGTCCCAGAATCGAGGCCCTGTTCCGCCTGCTCTGGTTTTGCTCAAATTGTGCCGGAATTTAGAAATTCCACAATGAATGAAAAAGGCCATAATGTATTTGAAATACATTCTGATTTTGCCACTTATAATTGTATCTTGATTTTTTTAACTTTGACATGCATTACAACAAAAGTGAAAATAAACTGAAAATTCAAATGCAATTAGAGATGGCTAGATCTATGCCCTCCCTCCGTGACCTTGGGATTTGGGGTCAAGGTGATCCATCTTCGACCTTATCTCAAACCTAACGTAGGAAGAAAACCATGTGCAATCAGAAAGATTATGTTAAAAACGTTTCAACTTATCATGTGAAAACCTGAAGTTTGTAGACTGTTTCAGATCACCATATGGTACAATTTTTCTTGTACCATGTGGTGATCTTAAACAGTTCCTCAGTGTATTTCTGTTGTTACTCTCTTTCAAAGGTAGTTTGAGATGGGAAATTCTCACAGGATCTCTCATCTTGAATTTGCATGATTGCTGCACTTCCTCGCCTTTCCTGAATAACTGATACTTATCCAATCTCACTTCATACGTATTGTTTTTGTTCACCTTGGCTGGAGGTATCACTAGACTACTGTGTTTTGTCTCATTGCAAGCATCCATTAGGTCTTGCAGCACATCCACGTACTTGTGAGTCTGTTGGGACATCATAAATCCGAATATTTTGCGCTTGATTGTTTTCAAAGCTCTCTCTGTATAATTGGACTTATGTAAATTATCGGTAGCAATAGATGTATATTGTATTGTTTCAACATCCTCTTCACATATTGATAGGAGAATTCAGTACCTATGTTGACTCGGAAAATATGGTTGGGTTGTCTGCCTTCTTTGAAAATGTTGCCTAATTCTTAAGCCACTCCTGGACCTTTATTGGATTTTAAAGGATGTACCCACACATAGTGACTGAACATGTGGATAGCCATCAAGATAAATTTGTTACCTCCATTGTAGTTGGTGAGACTTTGCATACCACCCACATCACAGTCCCAGTAAGAGTCCACACAGTCCACGACCACTCGACTCTGAAGGTTGGGTTGCTGAGAACATCTTTGAGCATATAGGTCTCTTGACTCTTGAGCCAGTTCTTGATATCTTGAATTTAATGTCATACTCCCTTCTGCTTTCACTGCACCGTATAGCTTTTTAGGATTGTAGAAGTTAGCAGGTTTGTTAGGTGTATAATATGAATTGAAGAGATTGTCTTGCCAACTTACAAGTTCTGGTATGTATAACTATTTGGTAGGTCGGAAATGCGCAATTTAGTACTACACCCACAGATCCACAGGAAACAAGTTTATGTAGTGTGCAGATATATATGCTCTCCGATTACCAATCAGATTCAAATGCTTTGTGTGTGTGTCAAGATCCATGTGGGAAATGTTGGAGTTTCCATCATATTTTTATCCACACAGACTACCAAAGTGTTTTAATCATAGCAGGCACATAATCTATGATGAATCCAACATCCAAAAACCCATGCTGTCAGAACTAACAATAATATGTACTTCATCTTGGTCTTTGATTTCTTGATTTCTCGATGATGATGTAACACTTATGCTATTTAGATCTGTTTGTCCAATCGTATTGTTGCCATAACTATGTTTTCTAATTTTGATGGGTTTTTCTTTTTTTTTTTTTTCTTTCTTTTTCTTTTTTTCTGTTTTTTTTCTTATATCAGTGATGATCACCTTATCTGTTTTCAAACAAGTAAAGTAAATACCTTCTCTTTTGAACATTACTGCATTGACAAGCTCTGGTTCTTAATGTCCATCCATCTTTTTATTCAATTATCTCAGATTAAGTGGATGCCTGTGAGTGTGCACTGCCGACATGGTCACCACTCCTATGCTACTCAAACACACAGGACAGCTAGCCTTCTGCATCATCCTGGTATAGTGTCTCACTCTCCCTTGGCTTCTTGGATAGAACTTGTACATTACACATCTTTTTGCCATGTCAAGCCACCATTCAACAACCTCGAATTTTTGTGTGTCTCCATATGAGACAAGTATGTTTTCTTTGGTCAGAGATCACATCACGGGATAGGAATACATAATGTTTCAAGTCTATTTCACACTTCAGCTCGACCATTCACACCACGCTGATCACTTGCACTATATCATACCCTCTGTGACTCACTAGTAAATTAGCCAGCATTCACTCAAATTCATACTTTTATACAAATTTCAGAGAAATTCAACTCAATACACAGGACTGAGTGATTTAAAGCTATATTTGTGTCCAAGGTATGGTTCAGATAAGCAATCCATAACTGTACTACAGGTGGTGTTCTGTTGTAGTGAGGGAAGTCTGCATGGCTTTGTGAACAAATGCAAAGGTGGTGTGTTGCTCAAAAACAGCTGATCTGGCTAACATTCTCAAAAACAGCTGATGTCTCAAAAAATATACCTGCACTTGTTTAAACTCGCTCATACATGGGTTTAAACATGTATTCAGAGCCTTACATTCTATTGACCATTCGTGCTCCTGTGACAGGTAGAAACTCATGATTAGGGCTTCTTTCTCGTGTGTGGGGCGTACTGTTCAGGCTCATTTTATGGCAATTGTCTCCTAATTTCTCAACATAACCCCCTCTACGTCACACAACCTGCTAAGACATGTCTGGGACGACAGGGGTTTTTTTGGGGGGGCTATATTTTCCTGCCACGTAAGGTGTTTCCTATTGTTTCCTTATGTTTAATCCTTCTATTGTCTCAGGGGATTAGCTACACGCACTAATACTTACAGGGCAATTGCAAATGGTAAAATTGTAGGCAAAGAAACGTTGTTCAGGCATGTTATTAGGCGACAAGGGTTTCCCCAACGTAGGTCATCAGCTGGGATCAATATGGCGAAAACATTTAAATACGTGTAGGTTCTAGAATTGTAAAAATTTGCATGGGACGCCATGTTCCTCAACGAAGAGACTATTGTCCCCATGTTTTCCAAAATATGTATTTTCGATGATCCAATTGTTATTTTTCCATTGATCACAAAACAAATTCATGCGACATAGTTCCCTGGAAATTATGCAAAATGTTCTACCGACTGCTGTAGATAAATATCCATTTCTCCATGTACATGCACCCCAAATCCTTGGTAGAGCCCCCCCCCCCCCATGTGGAAGCATGGACAGGCAAAAAGAATGCAACGCACACACGTTTCACCTCGAAAAAGTTGTCACTGACAATCCACCTCTTCTGCACATAAATGTATGCTCCTGGACTGGATTGTACAACTGTTTTAACCTCCAGGCTCGTCAGCTGGCGCCACTTACTGACTGACCAATTCTAAAGTTCCAGTTTGTTCCTGTAAAATCTTTATGTTTCTGCAATGCATGTTCAGTGACCTGTTTGCTTGTGCTTGCTTGTGGAAAGCTATTTGCATAAAAAATTATTTCTAATAAAGTTAATTTTTGTGCAATGCACACCAATAAAGAGTTCAATGCCTGTGCTCAACTAAACAAACGAACGGAAACACTTTGTAGATTTTTTCTTTTTGTTCGCTCAGGGTCAATATTCCACTTCTGACAACAGCCAGTTAATTTTTTACTTTATCCCGCGCCTTTATATAAAAAGTGATATCTTGGATCATACATTAGCATTAGCAGTCACAATGGTAAAGCAGAATTTTTTTGAGATAGCATATCAAAGGCAGAAATCCCGTGGTTCCTATGTGCATGGTGCCGAAGTAGATAATATACTCCCAAATTTGACCTTTATTTTCCATACAAACATCGACACATTTTTGTACAAAACGTGTAGGACAATAGGCTGCGTTCTGAACAGACTAGATCTATGCTGACATGACGTTCTGAAACGTTTCAATTTTTTAAAATAAACGTGACCTACTAAGAACGTTTGGCAGTCGGAGGAAAAGGTCTAATAAAGCCTATGTGTGCTTTTGAAGAGCCGGCCCATACATGGCCAGATTCGTCAAGAATACCTCAGCTGGAGAATCCTGGCCCTGAAATATTTTTAATTCGACTAAATTGAAATTAACAAAACCATTTATATAAAACGCCTTCTGTGAAATAAACACAGATGCACTTCAATCAATGAAACTTGATATGATTGTGTGTTTCGTATCCCGTTGTATATATAACATTTAATAGGAATATGTATTTTACATGATCAGCGAAAGCATAAACTCCACTTTGTGTGCTATGTGCAAACAGAGTAAAAACTATTAATTAATGGGTACCTTATTTTCAATACTGACAAAGGTACAAGCTAGCATGATGCGATTTACGCACACTAAGATGCTTATGGTGTTATTTTGCGGGTCATGTCAATAACTAAACAGCTCCTGTGTTGTTTCCTTGGATATCATTCTGTTCAGTTGGCAAGTCCGAAGATCAAGCTGAAAGCTTTGATGGGCAAAATGAGACTTTTTATCAGCAGAATTCGAGGGCGCCCTCTGGCGAAACTCTTGGCATTAAGATCTAATACACACTGAGCAAAGCAGCACACCGGAGATATATTTATTTACCTGATAGCTTGGTTTCTCTTACAACTTTAATCAAACATCTCGGTGAAAGTGTCCAATGTTTAAAAACATATATAACGGAGGAGTTTAAAATTGCTGTGCAGAGCCGGTTTAACGATAAGCTATACACATAGTCTAACACAGTTTTTAAGGTCTGGGAACTGTCTTCTTTTCATGCAGCACAGGCAGTTAATTCAGTGGACGTATAAGTTGACTGTATGCAACATCTACTTTGTGTTTTAGTTCTTTGTGGTCTATTTTTGTTTCTTGTCGTTTAAAACACCTGTAATGTACTCCAATCATTCATAGTGATATTTTAAGGGTATGCTTCAAATTGCGACAGCTCATCTCTTTGACTGAATCCTCAGAAACCGCATAATTCTTTGTAGCTCAAGTGAATCAGATGAACGGCTTTGGAAAAAGAAGTCGAACATGCTATAATATTTTTATGAGTAAATATTTTTATTGTATATAACAATTGTTTGTTGCGGGATAATGCATCAAGTTTTCTTGGATCTGACACTTGTTGTCGAACAAAAGTGCCAGTACTGTTTTCAAACTTAAACTGTGAACAGCCCGTGGTCAACTGACTTTGCCATTCAACTCAAAATCCATACTGCTCTGCTTTAGGGGCACCCAAAAGAGTCCATACACAATTTCGAAGCAATTGACCGAGTGGTTTAGGAGAATTATGATTTTCTGAACATTTTGCCGACAAAAGAATAAAAATTCACTAAAATCCAAATGTCAATGGAGCTTGACCATTTTAAATTGGATGCAGATCTACCCAAGGAACATTTCCACCAAGTATGAAGTGAATCTAGCTGACGTCTTTAGATAAGACATCGAAAATGTGAATTAACATTGCAATCCCCGCCAACGACTACAGTAACCAAACATAAAGTATGCATTAACCGATAAGTGGCCAAATTGGAAAAAAATGTCAAAAGTCAGGGGTCCAGAGAAATATTATCCAGTGAATAATTGAACAAGGTACATTTTCACCACGTTTCAGCACAATCTGAGTGATGCTTTGGTTAAATGAAACTAGCTTTAACGAAACAAATCGTCAAAAAATACAAATGACAGCCCCACCTGTTGAACAAGGTCTCGGAATCCCAGAAAGTGTCCTTATAGCATTTCGAAACAATTTTTAAACTGCATCGGAAAAGGATATTTTATTAAGACATTGCAAAAAATTACAAACGCCATTGATTTACAAATAACGCAAAATGGTTGTATACATTGACTAATGACTAGCCGAACTGAAAGAAAAAAACCTTAAAACTGCAGAATGCGGAGCATAATCACCTAATGCATACCTTTTTTACCTTTTCTTCGAGGTATGTTTCCTCCAACTTTTAACATAGTTTGACTAACAATTTTAAAGGAGAAATAAATCAAAGGCAAAAGTAAACAATCCGCAAAAAGTATCACCTTGCAATTTCAAAGCAATTGTCCCAGCAGTTTTGAAGACTTATTAAGATTTTATAAAATGAATTAAAAAAAAAATCGTTAGAAATCCTATATTAATGGAGCATTACTCTTTGAACATAAATTGGTACTGACCTGCCCAAGGTTATTTTTTTACAAACTGTGAAGCGGAACTTGCAGATTTTTTTTTTTTTTTTAACTGAGCCTAAAATGTGAATTACCATTGCAATCCCCATTGACGAAAATCTTTAAAATCTGGGATCCGCAGCTTCACCATCTGGTGAATAACTTTCTTTGAACTTTCCACATGGTACATTTCCACCACGTTTCACTACAATCTGGCCTGCAGTTTCAGAGAAGTCGAAAATGGCTTTAATTCTCAGAATTCGTTTCAAAAGTCGAAAGAAAATCTCAGCACAACAAACAAAGGTCTATGGGTCAGCAACAGCAGCAGCAGCATCGTCATTATCACCGAAATCACTGGTTCGTCACTATTTGAACGAACTCGGTGTTGGAGAAGAAGTCGAAAATGTGAATTGTTAACAGACGGACGAGATATGGATCACAGCCCGCCCTATAACCTGACTGGCCAATCAGCTGAGCATAAAAAAGGCACACATTGTTGCATCTCAGTCGACGCTGGCTTGTCCATGGGCAACCACAACAAATTCTGCATTATCTTCCTTCGTTCAATATGGCAAATGTTACAAAATAACAACAGCAACAAACCATGATAACCGTTGTTTTCTACTTGCAACTAGGGTTCAACTAGTATTGTTGCCATACCTTTTTGTACCCCATCCCCCTGCCGCTACACACACGCACATAAAATCGGATCGCTTTGGGAAAGAAACGACTACATGTAGTTGCACTCCGTCCCATTTCTGCTTTGTGATAGCAGCTTTTCAGTCTTCTCTCGTGTTGACGTGTATGTGGCAATATGATGCAAAATGCCAATACGTGTGTATTTGACACTAAGAACGTTGCCTTACGTAAGATTGAGCTGAGTTTCTTTGTCTAGCCTTCTTTCCAATCGTTGTGCATTGTGATAGATGGCTCGAGGGAAATTTATCCAACAATTTTAAAAAAGATGCCCTGGGTACGTTGAAGGTGGGTGGTCTGCTCCCCTTCAAATTGCCCATAGTGTGCCGCCATCTGGTGGAACGATTGATGAAAGTTGAACCAATGACGACGCAGTTCCTATGCCCCGTCTCGTTAAACCACCATTTCGTACTTAACTGAATGGCATTCATCTCTGCTTTTTATTGGAATGAAAGTGACAAGAAGTTCAGGAGTTGCACTTTGGATCCGGTTTGTAACTCGGGAACACTGACATCGACTTCGTGCAGCTAACAATCTCGAAATATATTTCCAGTTGTGTTAATTTCAACTGTCCATACTTATCATTATACAATTGTTATACTATGACAAACTGAATACATATAGTTGTCAAATGGGATACTTAACAACGTATGTGGTGCCAATTACACGACATTGGTGCTGCTGCTTTTAAACAATGAATAATTCCAAGGAATTTGTCTCTACAGTGAGTCTAATTCCCCAATCTAAGTGCTCCATTCATCATAAAATTTGATCAAGTGAAAGCTTGTTCGAGCTTTAGAGCGGGAAGACCTGTTATTAGGGCCACACGTGTGGGACAACCACTCCTGACATTGATTTCTGAATCCATGATTCAAATTGAACGGAGCAAGCTTTATCCTCACCAAGCCGTTTAGATTGAAGGCAAGTGCCCGTCACAGAGTGTCCCATATACGGGTTTGGACAATTGTCGTACCTACATAACAGACTTCACATACTCTCATTAACAATGCCATATAAAACCGGAAAATTAAAGAAAAAATAATGCAGATGAATTTGAAACTGCGTTTGCCACAAAAGGGAAAATAAATACTTCCATGCGTAGCTTACATACAGTTCGCAGTAGCTTCTTGAAATTGTAACAACGCATCCACACTTCACATACAGTGCAAGATCTCCTTTGTACGCGTGCTTACCGGCGATGTCCCCGCCTGCAAAAGCGTGGCTAAAAAGGGAACATGCTTCACGCACGAGGTTATACGAGAATCTGTACTCATTTATTCTTTAATTAGGCTTCTCGGCAATACTCCGGTTGCTGCCAATTTGTGGCTGTACTATTTGGTTTAATATTTCATACAGGTTGATAAGATCGCCTAAAAACATTCATTCATAAAATTACCGGTTTTAGTGTTATTTGTGTATGTCCGTTATGTTTTGTATGTTTCCTGTGATATCAGACCGAACACAAAAAGTGATAACACTGATCGCAGATAATGTTTCCACATATACCTTCTAACATTTGTGTTTACAACTGTCCTTGTGTATTGACAGGGGAACAATGATATATGCTAGGTGTACTGTGATACGCTATATTAAGAACCCTAACGCAAAATACCAAAAATGCACTCAATGAATCGCCCAAACGATTTTTGCGCTGAGCTGCTTGAATAGTCTTTTTTATTAGTCGCGAGTAGTGCTGTTATACTTTTTGCTGCATATTAAGTTCCCGCCCCAAATGCATATCTAATTGCCTAGTCTCACTTGGTGAGATATGAGATATATTTTGGAAATACAGAATACTTATCAAAGGCATATGGACATTTTTTTCTTATATATGGCTCGGGAAGTACTACAAGAATACCAATTTGGCAATTGTGAACTTAAATTTCTCAAAAAATACTTATTTTGTGAGAAATGAGCATATGGCCTGTCTGGGACATTGATGCGACCCGCACGTCCCCCGTGATCATAATATGCTCACTGCGTATTAGTGATATTAACTTTTCTCTGGCCCTATATTCTATGCTGAGAAAGCGCCAATACTATTTGCAGATCGACCCAACGTTGCCCCGACATTGGCTCGACACATGTGTGCAGAATGCCATCGAAATGTGTAGTTTGCCAACATAGCGCCGACATACAACTAACGCAAAGTTTAATGCCAACATGTACCAGATCGCAAAAATATTTGGTGCCAACGTGAAGCAAATGAGCATCCAATGTTGGACCAATGTGGGTTAACAGTGTAGTTTGCAACATGCAAATATACATGTACAACCAATCAAATGTAACATGTTAGTTTATCGGAACAAATATTCAAGGGGCATCCAACAACAAAGACTATCGACATTCAAATAAGTTCAAAACACAGACTGCCAACATCCAACCAACCTCAAAACATCAGTCATCAACATAAAACCACTGGCTGTGACAGTGATGCTACCAGCACGTTCCCCGTGATTGCCAGTCGTCAAAACCCGTGCTTTGTGGCGGGAAATTAATATGCATACTGCGTATTAAGTGGTTGTTCATTCCTCCAACAACATATACCCAAATGAAAATGTACCAATCAGCGGGTTTATGGGCGAGTAAACTAGGCATACTCAAATGTACTCAGGTCAGTGCCCCCTTTGTAGCATTATATTTTCTTGACCGGGTCTTGACACAGCAATTCTTTCCGGTGATATCTTTTTTCCTTGATTTGTTTATACCCATCAAACTATGAATTCGTCGTCACATCGAACTATCATTACGCATTACGTAGCTTAATGTTTGCAATGAAGACAACCGCTCGGGTTTTCTCGTTTCAATGCTGTGAACTGTATTTCTCAGCATGTTCACCATCTTTCCACCACGAATTTATTTGTTCTTGGAACGAATTCACTTGCCAAACTTAATAACACTGTCATCTTATTCGTCCTTATATGTCATCTGTCCACGTACAGAGATTTTTTTTTAATTTTTCATTCTGTAAGAAAGTGGTCTGCCCTTCCCTTAGTTAGATTGCTGATTCGTAATAACACTTAGTATTGTGAACTAAGTACTACCAGTGACAACTCTAAACCTGAAAACCCACTGGCATTAAGTATTACATGAAAGGCCCCGTAGACTTTGGCCATTGGAACACTGCTCCCCCATCAGGAGCAGACGACTTGGCACATTATTCTCCTTGGAATCCAACATCAATATTTCTGTTGCTAAAAATACGTGGCGGCAAATCTGTGTACATATTTGTGAATTACTGCAGTATTTAACTGCCCCACCCTTTCTTAGTATGTTGTTATACTTTTCGTTCGTGACCTAAACTTACCATGGATCCCCAATTCTTGAACACAAACACTATACGGAGATAACAAAATGTTAAGGCTAAAACATTTCCATTTCACATTTATATTAGCTTACACAAACTATGCTTGGTCTGTATTGGTCTAAATCGATGATTTTATACAAGGTGACCGAGACCTGCCCTTGTATATGAACAAACGAACAGTTCCGCAGTTGATGAAAACGGTGCACTTCAAATACATTTTAATCACCGTTTGCTCTCAAGAAGTGGTAAAATATTATTATTTTTGAAAATAACCTGTATATGTGAGAATGCAAACAAGATAAATAGATGTATGAGACGTCCTTGAAAAAGTCACGTCCTTTTTTGTGTCAAGCGCGATCGAGCAATGTCAGGAAGAAGATATAGGTAGACGAAACACCATATGCGTTATAATTGACTGCACCAACACAAATACCTGATAGCACATTAAACCAGCTTTCCCATTAGCTTTGAAAGAAAGTCGTTCCTGGAAATATCACGCCTGCTCATCGATCGGCTCCGACTTTGTAGTTTGTTCTTTTGTCCCAGCATGACGAGTTCGAAAGGATGAATGCTTCCTTGCCTGAAACATGTCACTCCCAGATCTGGAACTCTTGATCCGAGCAACTACAGCCCCTTTTCGTTCTGGGAAAGTCTCCAGAAAATCAATTGGCGTATCCCAAACCCCATGCAATCATCACGTATTGAGACTTTGGTCTCTGAACTATTTGAACAAATTGCTCGATAAAATATCATTGGAATGTCACATTTGTTGATTTCAAAATAAAATGTTTTAATGTATACCTTAAAAACCACCTGCTCCAGAAAATTCGATTTTATAATATATGAACAAAATACTTCAAGAATCAATTTGTAATGGTATACAGTATCGACCAAGAGTAGCTACATTAATGAATAATTCAAATAGCTTCAACAGTGAATCAGACAGACTTGTACACCAGATTTTCAGGTTTTGAATTCAGGCAAAATGAAATACTCTTGTGCGCAGAAATGAATCATTTAAATGAGCCAGATGGGATGCTGTAAAACGTCTGCTGATGAGAGATCCCCTGATTAAACACAGACAAAATATTAAGTACATTAGACGAAATAGCATGCACGGGAAGACCATATTCTGTGATGGCAGGTGCGGAGGCGGTACCACACCACATCATGTCAATGTTAGAGTTCGCGACAACAAAGTCAGAACTTGATACATTAAAATGAGAGCCTGTCAATCACAATACAGAAAACACGGCATGTGTAGTACGTCTTCAGTACTTGAGCCCAAGGCACGTTCTTGCTTCCATAAGAACTCCTGACGTCCGGAAAATTGAAGTTATCAATCAACTCTTTGAAGTCCTTTGTACTGTCTCAACGGTCGATAAAAGTAATCAGGCGGGTATTTTTGCAACGGAGGGGAGCCATATTTCCCTTCTTAAGGGCTTGTGTGTCACGGTGTCAAAACCCCGGCAAAAATTAGCACTATTCAAAGTATGATTATACGAGTAATTACATGTACTACACAATACGTGGCTACAGTTAATGTGGCCTCAGGAATCATCGATAGCCAGTAACAACGTCAACGTTTTCCCAAATTCTGAAGTGAACACTGATTCACTATTATGCTTCAACCACTATGAGCAGGGATAGGTCGTGTATATTTGGATTTTTTTTTCTGTTTTATTGCAATCCGTTACTGTTGGTAAACATGATAGCGGTATGGCGCACGACTCATTTTGGGTGATGATAACTTCCCTATCCACTTATTTCTATTGTCTCAAAAATGATTATCCATGGTTATGTTCCAAAAGATATCCTTATTACTTATCTCATTCCAATTTCCAGAAATAAAAGAAGGCCATTGAATGGTTCCGTGTGATAGTAAAATAACAAGATTGCCTAATTCTGAAAGAAAGTCGAAGCGTACTTGACACTTCTAGTCTCCCGTTTGGTTTCAAGCCTAGCAGTTCTGTTACTCAATGCACTTTCGTTATCTCTGAATCTATAAATTATCACATTCAACAAGCTCTCTAATGCTCGTGTCATCCTTTTATCTGCAGGCAAAGCTTCGATAAGGTTGAATATATAAAACTATTTACAATACTGCTCAAAAGAGTCTGAGTTCAATCTTATGTCGTCTTTTAATAAACAATCAAAATTTGAGAGGTAAATTAAATAATGCATGCTATAGATCTCTCAAGTGTGCAAATGGAGTGAAGCGAGGCGGAGCTTTATCTTCAATACCTTTCGATATATACATTGATGACTTGCTGTCAAGATTGAAATAAAAATCTGGATTTGGGTGCTATATTGGTAATGTCTTTATGGGCGCAACAGCATACGCAGATGATATCACTTTGACGGCTTCAACACGCACTTCTTTGATAAAATTGTTGAGCACCTGCATCAACGTCTCTCATGAATACAATGTAGAATTTAATCCAGATAAAGCGAAAATGATAACATTTGGTAAAGGTGACTCCTCTACCTCTTTTTTTTTTCATTTATAAGGAGGCTTAAGAGGATAAAGCTGTTACTTCATTTAAGGGTCTAGGCAATTCCATTGGTCTCAATGTGGAATAAAAAAAAAAAAACAGATATTCTATTCGACATTCTGCTATAGAAATCAACAAAATTATGCCCCAAACTAACCATATTTTTCAGCTACCAGATACAAATTATTCAAAAGTTATTTTATACCCCTGTATGGATGTCAGCAGTGTAATCTGTCCATAAAATATGTCTAGCTTTTCTACACGGCGTGGAGAAATAAGGTCCGATTAGTTTGGATATATTCCACATTGGTCCAACTGCAATTTGCTAAACTTGATCTGTAAAGATGCAAAGACAGGGGAAAAACTCCATAAGCGTTTTTTCATATTATTTTGTTACGTCTACCACAGCAATAATGTTATTGCTCAAACTGTTGGTAAATTAGTTCTTCATGATAGCCTCTCCACCGATGGTAATTCTCATAATCATATCTTAGGTTACTGCAATATTTTGAGATCAAAGTTGTCGTTGTATAATGTACATTAACTACATTTATTGCTGATAATGACAGACACATATCAGCTTAAGTTTGGTCTCTATCCAATACCATTCTGCGAGTTATGCGAAATTATGGCTAACTGCTGACGAACTATTTTAACACAGAAGGTGTATCGTGACTTTATGGACTTTCTGCGCACCAGTTTAGGTGAACTCTTCATCGGACTGTGCACAGCACAGTCGATGTTGAAACATCAACGTCTTTTCTCATTTTCACACTTTGGATTTTCTAATATATACAATACAGTGTACTATTTCGTATTCATAAAGATATTATTATTATTATTATTATTATTGTTATTATTATTATTATTATTATTATTATTATTATTATTATTATTATTATTATTATTATTATTATTATTATTATTATTATTATTATTATTATTATTATCATTATTATTATTATCATTATTATTATTATTATTAGGATTAGGATTATCGTTATGGTTATTATGATTATTATAATTATTATTGATTTGTTTTCTCTTTGCAAAAATACAGTAAGGTAGCTGTAAAGTGAGTACTGTTTGAGCACTTATATTCCTGAGCATAAAATTTCCAGCATTGGCCCCAAAAGAGACTTTCGCGAGTTTTATTTTCCCGAATTAACATCACCAAAAATACGTATTTATCGTATGAGACCTCCCTATTTGTGTGTGAAAGTTTATTTTTATATTTAACATTAATTAAAGTGAAATGTGAAAGATGTTTTTTGTGGTGATTTTATTAGATTTAATATCCCAGAAAGGTTTTCGAGTGCTTGATACCCCCCGAGTAAAGTCTTCACGGGAACATTTTGGAATATTACCCCCCCCCCCCCGAAATTTATGATAATACACAGTTCCTTTTCCAACGGCTACTTGACATTGATTATCATCTTTATTCAGATATGGTGTTCATAAACGGTGCACCTTGAGCCATGTGTTCCATAAACCATTAGATCACGCAATGCGCCTGTCATTTTTCTGTTAAATCATGGGCAAAAATGTGTTTTTTGTAAGTAGGTCATGCTTCAGACAATGTTGTCGAGCTGACCGAAAAAAAGATCAACCTTGTCGTCTTTTAACCATATACATTCCTCTCCCATTATTCAGTTCTAGCTAAAATCTTATTTCAAAAGAGAAAGAGGGGTCTGCGCGAGTTACAAGTCCTGATTTGGCAGGGCAAATATTCACGAATTGTGGTTTTGTATGCCTCCGAGTCAGAATCTTCAAAGTACCACTACATTTTGGGGCGTGGCCATAATTAATTAAAAAAAACAAAAACAAAAACAAAAACACAAATGGGTCTTTCCCTTTTAGCAAAGGCTTTCAGAGGTTTAATGAACCAGGACAGTCTTAATGTGCGGGAATGTGTAGCGATTTCCCATCAGAGGTATATATGGCATCTGTAGTTCCTCCGGTATAGGAAAATTTATCGAGACAAAAATTTTCCATGACGAGATTAAAGATCAAAGATCATGACCAGAGTGACCCACCTTTGATACAGGATACCGCTATCTCAAGAATTATCCACACACAAAGTCTTGCATCTTTGGTTCTTGAAGTATAGAAAATATCACCGCACAAGAATAGTCAATTGCGGAGTCATAGTTCAAAGTTCAAAGTCACAATGGCCTAAATTTGGTACGCAACACACCACTATGCCAAGAAATATCCACAGACAAAGTATGGTATCACTTAGTGGTACGGTATATGAAATATGGACCATAAAGACATTTTCTGTAACAGGGTAAAATGCCATAGGTTATCTGTAACTTTTTTCGGTATACGAAGTATGGTCAGGACATGAATTTTCGGACAGAATTTTAAATGGATAGGGCGCAAATCGATATTCCACCCCTAACTCGGTACGGGACTTATTATATTGGATATCAAAGAAAGAGAATTTTCGAGAAAACAAAGCAGTGCTAAAAGTTATGAGATAAATAACGCAGATGTAATGAACATGCAACATTTCGCCTTTAAATTTTTACAAGCGAGTTTATGGTGTTGTAAATAAATATCGTCATATCGTTTGCTTGCATATTGTGTTTTTTACAAGAAATACTATGTCAATACCGGCTAGCACTTATGCGCAGCATTAACAAAGTGCTACCTAAATCAAGTTATATCATCATCATCATCATCATCATCATCATCATCATCATCATCATCATCATCATCATCATCATCATCATCATCATCATCATCATCATCATCATCATCATCATCATCATCATCATTCAACAGCCCATACCGGCATACTCTGAGAGCATTACGCCCAGAGTGTGCCGGAAAAGCCACCAACACAGTCTCAGAAGTTTAAAAATTCCGTTTCCGATGTACCCTTGTGCTGAAGTGCACGCGTCCATGGCGTGCCACACTGCACTGGAAGCTTTGTACCATTTCAGAGCTGCAAATCGACAGAAGACGTTGCGTTATAATGTGCAAGGGGCTTCCGCCAACTACTTATATTGGTAAACGCCTCCACTATTTCGGCTACTCACCCATCAGATATTTAATTTAGTCCGTGGTACTCTTTAAAAAAATTGTTGAAAACTTGTATTTTTTGGAAATATGGAAAGTTTATTATCGAATCCTCAGGAAAACCGTACAAAGGGAATTCCCGCTATACACATTACAAGTTCAAACTGTACACAATAATTTAGAGCAGCATATTTCTATACTGCATGCAATATGCGCTTCATCAAGGCGAAGCTAAGAGTTTATTAACATAAATTTACACATTTTATAATTATTATGCGTAACCAAAGCCAGGCCAAATAGTTGTAGATATTCAATCTTATAACATTTGTATGCTAGAACGCCAGGTAAAACGGATTTTTACTGACAATGGATTTAACAACGACAAAATTAACACCTAGACAGAAATGATAAGTTAATATTGCAATTGTAGAACGCTTTACATTGTCCAGATGTAGGCTTTTGGTAAACTGCTCAAGAAACCGAGATATTCCTATGATTGATATACAGGCCACACCAATAGAACAGTTTAAAATTCACGCAAATCTTTGCCGAAGTCTGTTCAACTGGTTTGGGTATTTTGATCATAGCACTCTGAAAACACTTTGGTGACCACATTGGTAATCTTGCAATATGGATGTGAAGCGCAATACGTGGTCAATAACACTGAAGATACCACGGTTCTTTACCTTACTCTTTTTTACTTTTTCTGCATCTTTAATGCATTTTACATTGGACACTTCAAGCAGCAAACAGTTATGTACTTAACTTAGGGCCAACAAAATTTTCAATTCATAAGCTCCGCTGCCGAAACATATACATTGTAGCAACTTCTTAAAGTAACATATTTTTGTATTTATACTTGTGTAAAGCTTGAGCACATTTCGCAATTTATCTCAGTCGAGTCATAGAAAGCACAGTCTGTGGGTTTATCAAAGGCAATTTGGCATCACATTTCTCATTTACAATTTCCACAGCAGATGCACATGACAGTACTACTCAAGAGACAGGCGTAGACTGTGCACAGCTGGACGTACAACAAACTTATGAACATGTCAGATGTAACAAAATCAAACAATTATAAATATTTCATTGGATAGGTTAGACATTTACTGTACTCAAATTTCATTTTGTCAAGTTCTGGCAAGCACACGCTGTCAAGTCCGGCACCAATTGTTTGGCATTTCATATACTTAAATATTTGCGTCCTCTACGTATCTTATGTTTTCTTGTGAGCAAAACTAGCACCTTCCCCACTGTTGGCAGTGTGTATACATGCAAATATTCCACTTACGTAAAAAAAAAAAAAACTTAAAATGTCTACAAGGCTTTATTCCACCTTAAAGCACCACTAGAGTGACAAATCTTTTGTCATGGTGACATTCTAACTATGTAGCCAATGGTACATAATGACACCAAAATCATGAAAGCGGAAGGAACCCTTTGTCATCTGAATTCAGATGTCAAACAGGTATAAAAATCAAAGGTGTATGTATGTGTGTATGTATGTATGTATGTAGGTATGTATGTATGTTGGTATGGTTGTATGTATGTACGTACGTATGTATGTATGTACGTACGTAGGTGCGTGTGTATGTATGTATGTATGTTGTATGCATGTATAATTTGAATCGTAATGCTTAGTAATGCTTATACAATGTCCACCTATTTTTTTACCAGATGAAAACTGGTCTGAAAAGAAATTCCTAAATCCCTGACGCTGACTGTATGGTATAGAGGTGTTTTTGCAGGTGATGGAAATAGGCACTTATCTATACGTTAGGCTGAGTTCGTTCACGTACAACTCCGACGATGAACACCAACACACACACATACACATGTGTAGAAGTTTGTCAACTGGGTTATTTACAATCGCACTTCTTGGTAAAACAACACATGATGCAAATATCAAGAATGAACAATACCATGGGTCCCTCTGGATAATGTACCACTTTGAATTTATACTTACAATCTATGCTGGGTACTAAAGCTTTATAGTTAATTATTTACAATAATAATAAATTTAAAAAACCAAAGTTATCCCACTTATCTATAATAATGAATTTAGTCATAGAAATCTAATTATGTAGACTACAATATGTGCCATCCGTTCACGCGCAGACTAAACTGTACTTCACCGGTGACCCTATTTAATAAACCCGCTAAAACAATACAGCTGGTGAAAACAGCCTTTAATTTAAAAACAAATCGTAATGCAACTTTCAATAATGAGATAAAATACAGTTTTTCTTTAAGAAAAATCATTCGAGGCCACTGAGAAGATCGGCTGGTACACCGGTACAACATAAACACCACTGAAATGATAGAATGGAAACGATTAACGATAACTGAAATGAAACTGGTAAAACATTGCACCATTGCTCAAAAAGGCAATTCATCAAGTCATTTGAGCGCGCAGACTGATAAAATCCATACTGTTTGTGCCGACCAGACCAGAGGACCTTTTCAATTTGGCAGCAAATAGTCAGTGTTCTCGCTATGTAAAGTTTCTTTCTGAGCGTTCTGTGTCATTTTTGGCCCACGTATATAAAGCCAATTTCCGCAACTTGTTTTGAGAAACGAGATGTTCTGATTGTTATGTTATGTCAATTGCCACAATCTGTTCATCAATGAACTTTCATGAATTATTTGCCCTTTAGTATATCCAGATTTGTTATAGTTTCTGCCTCCCCTTGGGGAAAGTTGTCACTTCGCACTTTATTTTAAATGCCAACATATTGATGTCACTATTGGAGTATTGGCCTTACTTTGCATGTTTCCTCATGTTCCGAGCCGTTTTCGACATTAACAAAGTTTATCTTACCGATTGTGAATTTATCTGCCACCTACAATACTAACAGATTGTCACATGACTTTGAGACGGTGCTCTGTCGGCGGAATAATTTTCCAATCAATCCTTTAGGTGCGCATGCGCCTTCTGTCTTTGTTTGTCTATCTCTTTTTCTTCTCGCCTCGTCCCTTTTGGGGTTGAGTCGTATCTGTCTCACAACACCAACGAGTAATTCGTCTACCATATGGTTCAGCACAGCAGACACTTCTATATATTTACCATCGTATTTGGTAGCCATTTCTTTTCCATCTGCAATGAAAGAAAATAAATCTTTAACCGATAAACATTGATATGGAAAACAAAAATATCTCAACAGTAATCACTGATTTAGGATTAGTATGAATTGATTCGTATTGTGCATATTTAAGAGGCTCATATTCCTGATTTAGCTCTAAGATACCGTCAAACGCATAGCTGTCGAGCATGTTTTCGACGGCAATCTTAGCAAGGGTTTAACTTTGATGCCTAATAGAGGTTTATTTTCGCTGTTGTCTCTAACACAGAAAGTGATTTGTAAGCTGGTCGTTTAATAAAGGTCATCGTGCGCATTGGTTTGAGTGTTTATCAAATATAGAAATTATTGTAACTGCATGAGCTACATTAGTATCAGATTGGCTCTCAGGCGCGTAATTCAAACTAGACGCCATAGCACATTTATTCTGTTTGACCTTTATTATCCAAATGTAAATTACCGGTTGGATAATTTGTTCTCATGAACCACTGCTCCTTTATTTGTAAAAGCACATAACAATACAGAAGCATAACCTGTCTAATGAACATAATTTTTCTTCCGGTTTGTAACTTTGGTGGTTTCGTGGCCCGTAAACATGACTGCCTGATACGCTTGCAGGTATCGCTCAATCATGATGCAACGAATTGACTCCCTCGAAGCTGCGCAGTTCGTTCTGGATTATTTCTATGAATTTATCGATAAAAGTTCACTCTCATTTTCTTATATTTCTTTGTATTTCCTAGTCATTTGTTAATTTTATACCTGCTATATGCAGAATCTTTAAATGCAAAACAGAGGTCTTTGACAAAATTACGCACAGGCGATACATGCAGTTACAAATGAAAAAAAAACATTCCAGTAATTGTGGCGCATCGTGATGGGATTTTCGGACGTGATCGTAGACCTAGTGTTTTTCCATCCATATTTTCCATGGAGGAGAAATTCGAGTAAAACGCCTTGCAAAAGCAAAGTGACGTAGGTAGGCGTAACTGAATAGCCTGGTGCATTATGTGCTACAATACACCCACTGGTACCAGCGTGCCATTAACCCTTCTTACACCTAATGCCTCTGGATCAAGAGGATATGTTTCATCAATGCTTCCACAGCACAACAGTGGGAATCTCCTCTGACATCGGTCACATTAAAACAGCCGCACAACACCTTGTGGAGACAGCCACTAAGAATTGTGTTATATCTTCTTCAATAACAAGCCGCCTCCTTTGCATGCATTATCATTATATATCTACATTTTCTGCTTAATCTTCTTTTGATAATTTTCAGCAGGACAAAATTTAATTGTCTCCTGCCTGCCGGCAGCCTGTCTACCACGACCGGAAGAAGTATATCCGTCTTTTTCTTCACATGCTGGCACATTTATACAATCAGCGCTGTTTGGTCAAATAACTTTACTTATTGCAGTATATATTTGCTTTAGGCATTATTTGTCATCAGATCGTCCATTTCAGTGTATGTGTACCTGGCGATAACAAATATGGATATCCGTAACCATCCAAACAGCTGCAGAAAGATAATTTCTAAAGCTGCATATCGAACCTGCACGAACGCACTGTCCCTTCTCATCACATTGTCACATGGCAGTATGTCACAATGAAAGTACCTCAAACCAGGTACAACATGACAGAAAGAAACAGGGTATAAATATTAAAGGCCAACTCGTGCGCTACGTTACGACCCAGCAGCCACTTTCATATTGAGGCCTTGTTCAACAAGGTGCCCTGAAAAATTAGCATCCACTGATATATAAATGCAACCCTCATCTTGTCGATCGTGCATATATATAATTGTATTATGTATACATGTGTGTGTGTGTGTGTGTGTGTGTGTGTGTATGTGTGTGTGTGTGTGTGTGTGTGTTAAATCTTTCGAGTTTGTTAATGCGTCAAATAATCGAGATTTTTTTCAGAAAACACTCAAGCGGATCAAACTCATAAATATGCTTCAACACCACACGGTTGAGATCACATTGAAAGAAAACGGCTTCCTTTTAGGCTTCCTTCTACAGGAATCATGCCTGTCATGTATGAAGACGCAATAAAGCATTCTCCTGTAACAGATATTCAGGTAGTTCTATTTCTATCTCGAGGTTCCTATTGACCAAAGATTCTGTCCATTCTTTTATTTCTTTTTTCCCTACCCAAGCGCACAAGGGTAGTGTCTCTTAATTATATTTCACGTGATATTATCACTTAAAACGTAGTGCCTTCCACCAGGATAACTACAATCCTTTTAAACGCTTGGGCTTACCTTCATAAAACGGGACACAGAAATACAGCCACGTGCATTAATGCTTAATTTTGCAAGATTTTGTAATCTTGTTGTTTAAATTGGTGTTTTCTTCTCTCTGGAGAGTATTTTGTTTTTATTATTATTTTTTTAATGCATATCATGCACTAAATTTCCGTGGCACATCTTTATCCATTTTTCATTTTTTTTATGGACATTGTAGCATGCTACTGGTCAGTGCTTATGCTCGATTGATCAACCCATTATGCAACTGAAGTTGGAACTGGTTTCTTACTCACAATATGCATTGCACCAAAAATATCAGTCTTTTCTGACGAACGCATCAACCCATTTTGTCTGGCTTTGGCACAAGGACCAATTAACATTTGTCATCTTCATTTTATTTCATCATAAAAAAATTCTAAAGGGATAAATCAACTCGTCTAATTAGTCTTATATAAACCAACTGATTGGTTAATAACATATGACGACAAAGACCGATGAACATGACGGTTACTTACTTATCCATGTAAATCATTTCTTTGAATATTTCCTGGTAGAATACCTCTAAGTTTCTTGGCATGAATCGGGAGCTATGGAATATTGGTGCCCCGATGTATGTTTTACCGACAAGCTCATTTCAATCAAAATGCTTTTTATTATCAAACGATAATTCCAAGCGATGTTTTTGATCATGGCGTTCTTGAGCACCCTGATAAGGGTAGGTACAAAAAGGGGTAGTTACCTTCTTCTGACACTTGTCTGGTACGGACAAGGTCGCTTTTGTTAGCGACGAGAATCAAGGCAGGATGTCTAGATTCATCGGCTCTGATTTCTCTCAGCATCTCCACTGCATACTTAAAAGTGCTGACATCCGTGATGGAATATACCACTACAAAGGCGTCCACGTCCGCAAAGTTAACATCAACCTATGGAAAATAAAATAAAGCAGGTGTCCAACCTGATTTGTCCCATTTCTGCTCTTCCTTAAGAGCACAATAAACAAAGGGTAACATTAAGACACGTTGGTAGGCACAAGTAACTCTAAAATTGCTCTTTAGATTTTGTATTAAGCGTGTGTGTGTGCGTGCGTGCGTGCGTGCGTGCGTGTGTGCGTGTGTGTGTGTGTGTGTGTGTGTGTGTGTGTGTGTGTGTCTGTCTGTCTGTCTGTCTGTGTGCAAAAATACATTTCCAGCCTCGTACAGTTTGGTGTGAGTTATTGATGTACTTCCTACTGTGTCATTTTAAGACTTGTTATTGTGGTAGTTCCACAATGCATCATCTGCTGTCTAATTTTACATTTATGTTTTGGTATATTTTTAGTTAGGGGGGGGGGGAATTTAAGCATCAAATCTCCATTTTTTTTTTTAATTTTGAAGTTGAGTCATACACATTTCCGTTTAAACACTTTAGTCATTATCAAAATAAAGATGCCTGACTATGATGCTGTTAACTATCCACAAATATTTAAGCGCCTGTGGTCTCCACAAAGTTGAGTTACCATTGGTACAGTTCAGCAGTACCTCTTCATTGTACAAAATTTTTAAATTGAGGTACATTCGCTTCAATTTGGCATATCCCTACACGTTATCTAGATTCAACATGGAACCGTCAAATCCATAATTCAGTGCTTTTTATGTTAATTAAAATTTACAGATGCTTGATAATCTTGTCGAAACTATCCACAGCCATTTGCAAACTTGGCACCGATTGTCACGATCTTCATGTCAGAGGAGCCAATCAAGGAGACAACGTTAGAGTATTTAGCACCAGAATGACTGCAAAGCACGTGGGGATACATGTAAGGGCTTTCATAGAGTGTCTTCGGGGAAGATGATGGATGTAAATCAAGCAGATAGCAACACTTTGCTGCTACCTACAGGACCAAATACCCACCCATGCATTGTATTAGTTAATTGTATTTGTCACTGAACCGCTTTTTGAATTTTAACTCTTCACCTTTCAAACTTTTTTAAAGACTGGATCATCACTTTTCGCCTGCGGCAGAAGCGAACAAAGACAGGTCTGTTTTATGACCTCCAATCAAATGCTATGGTACATTTTAGACGCAACATTTGAAATTGATAAATCAAACGACATTTCAAATCATCGGACAATCACGCTCGTTTATCTGGAATGAAGCTGAGCACCAAAATCACTGTTGTTGAGTGGTATCGTTGGGCTCATTCGCTTTCCTCGGCAAGTGACTAGGGTCAGGATGAAAAATCAAACAGAGCAATGCAAAGTTGACGGTGCATTTAGTTTAAACGTATATATTTAGTCTGGATAGCCCTATAGTGTATCGAGATGACTAATACATGGGTTCTCCAGAATTATAATTACATAATTGTATTGAGTAATATCCAGGTTGTAATATTTGTTATATTAATCTTAATATCGTCTGCTTGATTCACAACCCGAGCCGCTCATTATATACGGAGCCGTTTAAGTCAATATTACTGCTCTGCGTATCAAGAAAAATTTCGCTTCCTCTGCGTATTTCAGTAGTCATTGCTGATACTGGTTTTGATGGACAAAGACATTTTCCAGGGAACATGACTTTAGAAGTGCACACGCTCGAACTATCGAGGCATCGCCAATGCTCCAGGCGCTGCTCTCCCGAACTAGGCTTTCCCAAAGTATAGAAGATGATAAATACTACATTTAGGTCACTTGGTTGCACTTATATTAAGGATATTAATTTTATCCTATAAAAATAATTATACTTTTTAGTGGATAGACATGATGTGATATTAACCAGAAAATAAATGTTGACCTCGATCAACATTGTTTTTTCTGGTTAATGACACAACATATCTATCCCCTATTAAGTCTTATAATTGTAATATGTAACCTGAGAAGTATTCCTTGCACGGTGGTTTTTGCCTGGATTTCCGCAATCCTGAAGGGATGTCAGAGTGATACCTTGATTGCTGTACATGATTTTGTATAATAAAAAGAATGCCCTAAAATAATGGTTTGTTTACCTTTCCAGCAGGTGCGTCTATAATATCCATAGACGTTTCTTGACCATCCAATAGCACAGATACGGAACGCTCCCCTTCGTTATCTGTAAGTATATTGATAATCGCTTTAGCCCAGGGCTTTTGTTGTTACTCAAGTTATCAAACTGAATAGATTTTGAACCACGGAATAATCATCCTAGAATGCCCTGGCATGTTTTTGTACTCCTAGTGACGAAAGGTAACAGTTATTCAACACTCACTGCGGTCCAGCTGAAAATCTCTGTAGCAAAATTTCTTTACTTGTAGCATTTTTTCCATTTCTTTACATCAAAAACACTAATTTTTGAGAAAATCTGTAGCAATTTTGAGGAGCTTTGTAGCAAAATTTTGCTACAATGCTCCCGTTGGACAGCCCTGACACTGTCTGTCTTATTTGAATTATGTGATTATTACTCAAATAGTAAGGTGTCAGCAAGTAAAATTAATAAATACTTTATTTTCATTAAGTGTCCAAAATGTTGTTGTATTTGGCGTTTTCATGTTGCTAAAGGTTCATGTCACACGTACTAAATTTGCAGCTGAAACGGAGATTTTCATTCGTCAGTGGTGGATAAACTCGAATTTGCGTATTAACCCTTAAAGTGCTGATTTAAGATTGAGTCAACAGCTTTCCTCGGGACACTTTGCGCGCAATGCGCGCATAATGTCCCGAGGAAAGCTGTTGACTAAGACTACTTTTTGCTTCAGACAAGCCTTGCTGGTATTTGAATGAAAGGTATCTTCATGAGGAATTTGACTCTTTTAAACCATCATATATTTGATGGTAATGAGAAAGCAACTATAGCAGTGATTAGCACTTTAAGGGTTCACTGTGGTTTAGTTCATGGTTGCTTGAGGTGCGCCTATAACTTTTTAAACAGACAAATGAAAACTACGCTGAATGGAATGCAAACAGCACGGCAACATTGTTGTCTAAAGGTTTGGTCACTAGTACCAACCGAAGCATAGATTAGCCACACACGCACAGCATTGGCCTTCTTGTCATACCTGCGAAATACACGTGATGTTAACAGGGTTGACAAAATAGTAATAATGGAATTTGTTCCGGAATGTTTTCCTGAAACAAAAATATTTTTCCAAATTGAATGCCGCAGAGTCCAAATAATTGGTGGTATTTTATCATATGAGATTAAGCGTCAGCCGCAAATCAAAACTGACCCGTACAAGCACACTGCATCCGATTGGAAATATGGGCTACGTTACTTGGAAATCACTGTCTGTGATAATTGGTGTTCCCGATAAACGTTCAGTAATTGCAGATAACAGAACCAAACGAATGGCTCTAAATATCGAAACAGCACGATTTATTGCAGCACAAAATCCATACATCAGACCTAACCTGGTCTGAAGCCAGCAATTACGAGCATGCGTACTGAAAAACGATGACAAAAAGAAGAAACTTTCAATAACATGTACATTATGCGTATTCATTTTTCACTTTGTATTGTCTAATACAGCATATCACTCATGTTCATTGTTTATATGGATTTTTCCAAAGATCCAGGGTATTTTAATCTTGCATGTTTCACTTGTAAATTGAATTCCAGAACAATTTGAGGCGGTGCTGATTAAGGAAAGGCAAAATCATCTAAGCGAATTAGAGAGTGAATCGTGATGAGTGAAAAACCTTGCAAGCTTGCCTCCTTTATTGTCGTGTTACTCTCCACACACATTTGGGTTGTCCTTTCAAAGCTACTCAGATGGTATTAAAGGTTAGGTTCCGGGCGGGTTCTGCACGGCTTGAAGGAGTCGTGCGGAAGACGTCCGGCACCCCCTTAAAGAATCCATTGCTAAGCATTCGCCTCTCCACTAATGACCACATCTCACGTGAATACCAGTGCTGGCTGAAAGTCGTTATTTGATTTGGAAAGGGAAAGTAGATGGTTCCAGCGTTGTGTCCGTGAGGCTATCCACATCACGTCTCCATCACCATCCCCTAAACCGCGACAAGGGCAGTTACTACCTTAACACCCCCCCCCCCCCACACACACACAGACATTTAAGACACTTAGATCACAGGGCAGGGCGGGTGATCGACCTCCTAAAAGCCATATATAGTATAGCTTCTGAGGCATCCAAAGTTTTCTGCTGTATGTACAAGTTCAGTTCACGTTCACCAACGTTAATTGATGTGCTGGGGGTACAGTTCTGAGTATGATTAAAACAAATATAATTCCAATAGTTGCGGTGAAAAAATGGGGGTCTGGGATTTTGAGCGCGTAGGAGGTCAAAAACAAGCAGTAAAGTATGAAAAACAAAGAAATGACCAATGCAAGTCTGAGTCTGTAAATCTGTATCTACAAATCTGTAAATCTATAGAGTACCCTGGACCCGGATCCTTTACATGAATAAACAGTGGGGACAGTTTCCTGGCACTCTCTACAAAAAATGTAAACATTCTATTTACTTTAGCGTGCTTTCTATATAGTCACGTTTTCTAAAGGCCGGACATTTCCTCACAAATCCTTCAAGCCGTGCCTTACCCGTTTGGAACCTCTAACTTAAGGAACCGTGTAGAGGTCTTGAAGCAGGCATGACGAAGGTAAGGTGCCCGCAAGACATCACCACATTGATAGAAGCAAGATCCTTTTTAGGCTGGTATATAGGTTTTGAATCACTAAAGACTACCTTAACGATGCCTGGACGCACTTGGCGTGCTTAGCTGCATATTTCATGCAGCAAGTCGCACATGGTATTGTGGACGTATAATGTTTCACTTTGACACCTGTTGATTCAGTTTTAATGGTAAATGGTTCCCAGTTTTATCAAGTTGAACGTTAAAGTTTACGTTTTAATATTGTGTATAGCTGTACGTCAGTTCCAATTGAAAATTGCGAATGAGTTAGTTGAATATGAAAGCTAAAACCTTGAATGATTGCGTCGTTTAAAAACAGACGCCTGTGGTTTCCATAAAATGTTCATAAATATCCCTGAAACATAATCCGAAGTGGCAATAAATGTTGACCCAATATTGGCCCAACATTGGCAAGGATGATCCAGCATTGACCGATGATGGGCTTTTACAATTAGCGGGGATAATCTGCATTAAAGACAGTACGCGTTCCAGTGACATATATTGACACCTAACATTTGGTTTACATCGGTTATTTCAATATAATGATCAGTTTTGTGTGTTTGTGGGTTTCTTTTCTTTTCTAAAATTGCACTGTAAGGAAATACCACAATTGTCAATGCACTTAAATAAATACGGGAGGTTTTTCTGGTGTCAGTGGACGAATTTGATATGTTTTTTCCCGTCGCCAACTTTGGTAAGGTGTTTTTCACTTTAAAGTATACAATAGGCCTGCTACACTATATTGTGTATAACCGCCCACAACTGGAGCCACAAAATGTGATACAGCCAAGCAACAAGAATGCTTATTAATGCATATGTGGTATTGCTGAACAATGACTGCTGAAATCTTCAAGCATCTTGCTAGAGCGTTTCAAGTGAATAGAGTAGCGACATTGTGGAGGAACCATCTTCTGCATACACTAAAGAGGAAAATTATGTAACTATTGTTCACGAGCCCTGCAAACTAAGTTAGTCCAGTGATCATGATATTCAGTGTTGTATGCGGGCCTTGTCATTTGAAGTACTGCTCTCAGTAGCCTATTGTACTTTGCAGTGAATAGCCCTTGGTGTCAGCCAATATAATCATACATATCCTGAGCTGAAGTAGAAGCCACTTAACATACCCATGAAGCCATATAACAGAAATGACAACAAAACCTCTGCCACACAACCATATAGGTATTTAAGCGGTGTCACGGTACAAAAGGATCTGCATACTATGCCTTTGTCGTGTTAGACTCTCCACAGCACTGTCACTGCAAAATAAGTCTTGCATACCCGAGATTTGTCGTGTCAAACTGCCAACACCGCTCTTTTATAAAGACGGCAAGTATATTAATGTTTTCCTGTAAACCCCTTGATGAATTTACCTTTTTTAATGATAATACGAACGCTGGGTAAGTGACACGCCACTCACGGAACTGTTGAAAATTACCTACAGTCTGCCCTGTTTACTCACAGCAGCGACATTAAATCATCGGCACAGTTTTTACCATATGCGTTGGTTACATGCCTATTTTCTTCTGGATTTTGCGCGCAAGATTGTCATCTGTTCTCGAAGAATTTAGTAGTATAGTTGTAAGTTGCATGACAACAGCAACTGTTAGGATACGAATGGTACATGACATGTCCTCATAACGAAAATCAAAGATAACCTTCAGTTACGTTTAAAATGAAACAAAATACTGTTTTTGTTCTTTTTCCCATGCTTCTCACCCCATCATAAAAATAAAGCCATTTATACTGATAACATATACTCTAAAACTAACCATTTGAAAATGCATGCATTGTTGAGTAAATCTTTAGGCAGGTTTTTTTGTTTGTTTTTAAACAAACACATAAATTTCTTCGGGTGCCAGTAGTTTTACATGTTTTCATGTTTAATCGTGAAATGAATAGAATAGCATGGTAGGAATAGAACATATACTCATGCATGATTAATTCGCAGACAACATCGAAATATATATAATCTACAGCAAAACTGATTCAACAAAACGCGTTGTCCATTTTGTCATCGTTGTGGAGCGGCATTCGCAAAAGCGATATGAGCTGGAGGATGTATTCTGAGTCATCAAACTTGCAAGATGGAAAGGCACGAATCGGCATTGTGATATTGGTTATGTGAGGTCCAAAAACAACAGGCTGCCTTCATCGACATTTGACCATGTAATATTCAAGTTGGGCCAAAAAAGCAAATACATTGTGACTTTCTATGACGAAGGAATATGGCATGCATTGAAATCATGAGGAAAGGTGTCCCATAACAGTTATTATCTTGGTACATGTTAGTTTATTTGCATACTTGATTCTCAAGTTAGTAAGCTATTTGTCAAAAGCCTGCAGTTTCGTTTCATGTAGTATTTACTTCTGCTTCATTGCGTTTCCTACGGCAAAAGTTTATACGACGCCACAAGCAGATATAAAGGCGCCAAGACTGGGCCTTAGAACTGCAGACGACACTTATAACAGGACTTCTATGTAGACCCACTAAGCTGCTCATTCCTTCTGATTTCTCTGATTGGTCAAAAGGCTTGCAGAGGACTGAAATAGATATTTATTGCTGTCTAAGAAGCTTGAAAATAGAACACGCTGATTCATTTTTTTCTAATAAAATATGCTTAAAACTAAGAAATATTACAGAACACCTACTGAACATCAAAACCATCCGTCAATGCTAATGAATTATAATAACAATGATACTACTATTAATTATTATAATTATTATCATTATTATTATTATTATTATTATTATTATTATTATTATTATTATTATTATTATTATTATTATTATTATTATTATTATTATCATTATCATTATCATCATCATCATCATTATCATTATTATTTACACTTCATAAACCAAAATGATGAAATTAATGAACATAGAACTTTTGTTTTCTGGAGCACAAAAGTGCAAACCCGACACTATTCTCTCAGGACAGACAGTATCATGACGAAATTTCCCGGTACAAAAACAATTTTTACATAACTTGAACACTATAAAGATATTCGTAGATGGTAATTAATGAAAGTTTGTTACCAAATCTCAATGCTCAAAGTATTCTAATACTTGCATTTTTGAGTTGTGTGTTCAGTTTTCGGATAAAACTGCTTGGGCGATCCTAGTACTCTCACTCCGCCCCTGCTTCTTGCGTTCTCATTGTCCAGCTCCTTAATTACCTTGACATCTTAATAGATACTGTCAAATAAACGTTCTCTCATTTGTTTTAAATATTACTGCCTTAATTGGCCTGCTGTGGCACGTGACAGCTGCACAGCATATCCTTACTTTCTCTGCACTTAAGCGTCTAAACTGTTTGCGTGCAAATGTTTTTCACATAGTTTATAGTGCTTGTTAAGTGATAGGTACATCACAGATAAAAATAGATCAATTTGGGTTATCACTGCAAGCAGTGTATTTTTGCATACATGCCTGATAACAAAAACTTGCAATTTTGTGACAGTGGCAACGTTCTGTGTGAACCCCAATGAATTAAAGCCTTGCTTGTATTCATAGCCGTGCTTGAAATTTTGCTACAACTGATCCAACATAGTTCCTCACATTTGCACAAAGAACAACCCCCCCCCCCCCGACTCTTTCGTCATTCCTGTGAAGGCAAGATGATTCTCCAGCAGATTTACTATCAAGGCCACCCATGAAATACCCTTTGAACTATTTGCGGTCATTGATTTTTCTCTGGATACACACAGCTGTGTATTGCAGACAGGTCTGGTTTTATGAATGACTGATCGAAAACAAACATACACAGGAGTTGGGCTTATCTAGCCAAGCAATGCTCCCAGCATTGCTCTATTTTGCAACCAATTCAATGACAGAATATTATGCAGGGGCGGATTTCAGGGGTGGCGAGGGGGGGGGGCTTGCAGTTCTACAGATACAAAAAATTTTCTTTATTCTTAGAATTATTCATGTATTTCAAACATGTTAGGCGCAGAACCCATCATTTCACACTTTACTTTTCATTATCTCTGGACATGGACACCTTAACCACCTCTAAACAACTCAATTTAACATTTAACCTACTCCCCTTTTCACAATTCCTGGATCCTAGCATTGTAAGCAAGACAGATAAGTGCTCTTGAACATAATACGGTTATTGATCTGTGATGTTTGTATTTATAGGCTACCAAATGTTTTAATTTGCGTTGGCTATGCTACGGTTTTCACAACGCGCGCTTCAGCAAGGATTTGTGTTTCCCCTGCCCAGCAGCTCAAGAAAATATAAACGAAACCAATTATTCTAATCATGTCACAATCCTAAGAATGACTATTGGAATTCATGTATGGCATGTTACTCCGTCACCAATACTTTCATGGTGTCTACAGTCTGTTCACAAGTCAATTCAAGATTGGTAATAGCTGCACTTTTCAAGACAAGACCCAGTTTGCAAACCTTCGCGATGGCTATACCTGTAATTTTCCGTCGGTCAGGATTATCCATTTTCCCTTTGAATTAAGACTGGGTCACCAATTTTCTTGAGAGATGACTGGGCGCTAACTTCCCAACCCACGCCAGGTTGAACGCTGTTAAGGGTCAACTTATCTTTTTGGGTCCCATGTACAATTCTCGTTCAAAGTATTTTTTCCTTGCTGTTGAAAATTTTCAAAAACATTAAACAGACGACATCATCAACCGGTTTTGGTCGGTTTAAGAAGGAAAACCTTTCCTGCTCATACCATCTTATGCTAAAAAATTCTGGATGAGAAATGTCTGTGAGAATTATCACGATGGAATGCCCGAAGTCAACAAATTCTCTTTATGCACATTGATGAAAGAGCTGCACTTCCACCACCTGAGGTCAGCTCCCCTGCACATGACAGTGAGTTTCAGCACAGCTGAAGAGTTCCATTCCCACATTCGGTCGTATGAAGACAGATCATGTCACCTAATTCTTGACGGCCAATGTTGATCTATTAATTGGCTCAATGTGGCTTTGTAACACAAGAAGCTGGAACTCTACATATTGTGTTCTCGGCAAGGAAAGACACTGATCAAGCAACTCAGAGCATTTCCACACCGTTACTAGGTATTTGACCGGTATTGCATCGACTACTTTGTGATCCGCATTACAAAGGTAGGTGGCGATGAAATCTTGTACCGAAGTTACGTTGTTTCGTGACAGACGTATAGTTGTTTTAAAATGGATTGATGCACAAGCAGTGGAACAAATGAAACTTGCATGCAACACTGAATTGGCTTCATTATAAATCAAGAATGTACTCTTACAATACAATTTATTCTTGCTGTAAAAAGCGCTAAATAAACAAAGGAGATTACAAAATTCTTGCGCACTCTGTTACATAAAGCAATGATACATGCAACCATAAATCGTCAGATCATTACTCAATATTCTCAATAACACTGATCTTCAAATCCGTCACGATTTTCCTCGCCGAGGATGTGTGCAAGGCAATTATCTATACAGGCTTTTGTGCCACCCTCGGATCAGTGACACCTTCACTATTTACAACAAACATTGTGGTACTGTGCACGGTAATCTGTTGCCATGTATGTATGTATGTATGTATGTATGTATGTATGTATGTATGTATGTATGTATGTATGCATGCATGTTGCAACAAGGCCATGAGTAAACACCTCCATTCCTAAATAACAAATGTATATAGAGTGAGAGAACGAAAGAGAGAGAGACAGAGAGACAGAGACAGAGAGAGAGACACAGAGACAGACAGAGACAGAGAGAGAGAGAGAGAGAGAGAGAGAGAGAGAGAGAGAGAGAGAGAGAGCACTATGAAATATCTTGGTTTTGTTCCCTCAAACATAAATTAATTCTGCGCTCTTCAAGTTGAAGTGTAAATCGTGCATTGTGCATCATGATGTGACTGGATTATAGACCTTTTATAACTTTACCTTTACGGAACCAGAAAAATATTTATGGTTAGCACCATCGCGTAATGCATTGTGCCATCTTGTCTTACGCTTCAAGATTTTGCACAAAATGCACTGGTTCAACCTCTTGCACCCCCTGCCAGATTTTATTAGTTACACTTAATATTGGGGGGGGGGGGAGTGCTAAATGGCCTTGCAATATTACAAGTAATATATATGGCGTTACTTTGTAAGTTGTGGGTTTTTGTCAAATAAAGGATAAAGTAATCTTGAAAATCACAAGAAGACCCCTTATGATAATCTGCGTACTTTAAACAGCTGTACTAGGGCAAGCTCTAGGGCCCCGTGCAAAGTTGCCAATTGTCCTTTTATATGTGAAAGCGTATAAAATATTTTACAGCACTTGTTGTGCCTTATCACCCACGGTATGATATTTTGTGTGTTCCATAGGCATGCAAAAATTTGATGTGAGCAAAAGGTTTCCACCTGATTGTGCAAAAAGCCATAAGTCGTTTGGGACATGCTTGAGCAGGAGTTGAGACATCTGTTAGAATCACAATCATAGACTATAATTTCTGGGAGGAACAGTGTGCTACCTAAGGCACCAATGTTTCCTAACATTCAGCAGCCAAGGTTAGGGCTCTCTCACATGACTTGCACAATACCAGCTTTTTTTGCATAATACCACGCCCAGAAAAAAGGCTAAACGCTAAATGCTGCTATCAATGTATTTTTAGTCGACAAGAGGGCTTTTTCGCTATCAACGGCAAATGTAAAGCAGATACCGATTTCCGCCAAAGGTTAACAAGAGAACATATTTCATTGTCAGTCAGTGCCTGTCTTACGCAGGTGGGTGACCTTGAGATACAGACCGCTTCATCTTGTTGATATTTGAAGTGAAGACGGCTATGTAAACCGACTGGAGCCGGCTGCTGTTGCCTGCAACACTCTCTCGAAGAAAAGGCTCACAGGCGATTGCGGAAGACGAAAAAATCACATGATAACAAGTTATAACCCGTGACACCGAAGCTCCTGTTTATCAGCGTAGAACCTTTTCCCATTGCAAATTGCCAAACAGTTTGGTGTATGATGTTTCTTTTTCCCTTTTTTTCGTACAATTTCAATTCAATTCTCGATTTTCTGTTTCGTTTGTGTGAGAAATGTAAAATTACAGCCCCAAAAAGGGAATACATTAAATAAATACTGGGTTAATCTCAGATGTGAATCGCAAAATTCTAAATTAAAATCATATGGAAAAAACCGTCCAGCTATGTTGGTGGATTTTCACAATTTACGGCATGAAGATACCAACGGTAGGAAATTGGAGAAAACGGACGCAAGTTAGAAGCAATTTGTTTTTCACGGTACCAATTGCCATTATCATGATTACAACATCTTCGTCCTTGATAAAGCTACCGTTGACTCATTCCTTTATGCTGAAATGTATATGTTGCAGTGATTTAAATCCCTGTTTCCAAGGTACCAATTTTAATTATCATTATTTTATACCTGTGCACCTAATTACATCTTTGTTCATAAAAAATTCCGCCATCGACTCATTTCTCGGTGCCAAAAAGAACTACTATAGTAATTTTTAACGCTTCCATCTTTTCACCCGATGCAAATGCAAAAACCCCATACTTGTTTGCCTTCGTAAAAATGCCACTTGCATCGATTTTAAATGTGAAGAAATGACGTTGCACTGTAGGGCGCAATTACGGAAATCGATGTCGCAGATGCCCTGTGTAGTTTTATGGTCAGCAAAGTGTTAACTGACTGCGCACCACTGAAGAAAGTTATTACCACACCAAATTCGATTTTGAGTACATGTACTTTAATCTTGTCCTATGAAATACATCTGTTCAATGCAGACAAAATATCCCATTATTAACTGGAAATAATCAAGCAGTAGAAGTTTGTTAAAGAGTTTTGGAGGAATGAATTAGCTCGATGAATTGCTTCAGGCAGACATGAGGCGTGTCTCAAGTACATATAATCCCAAAATAGGTGGCCACAACCTAAATATAGCACGCAATAGTGACACTGGTATAGCAATGTGTAAACAGACATGAAGGTATGCCACGTGGTAGAGCACCAGGCTCAGAGATCTGGCTTCCCGCCCGATGTACTTAACACAGTTTAATATTTTGGGTCAGTATAAATTCTGAACCAAAACCGTTTTTTTCTTTGAAATTTGCAGTTCTTGTAATTTCTCATTTAGCTATAATTGTTCTTCCAGGTAAGCCAGAAGTGAGGCATAGAAACATCATTTCCAGCGTTTGGAAATATGTCCTTGATATTTTGCTGGACTTGACTGCTTCACACAGTTTTAAAATATCATATGCATTGCATATCTTGTTCAGTTTAAAAATCCACTGTCATAAAACCCTCTAAATTCATTTAAGTCTAATTTTCACCAAAACATTTAAAAGTCGAACAATAGTTTGGTATTGGTCGAATGACCTTAACCTACCGTTAAGTATATCATGTCCCAAAAGGGTTTTAAGATTATATTTCATGCATAACCTAGAATGATTTAACAACTCATAATTGCTTTACTTTTAATTTTAGAATTTTGGTCCGGACATCAGAGAAGAATGTACAATTATTATATTTTATTACCCCGCAAATACACATATATACTTTTCATTGGGCTTGTGGTCACTTGGTCATCATATTATTACAAGCCAAATAATCTTCTTCGGGCATTAAGGCAAGGCTGTGGCAAAATCATGGCCGTTGGACTAGATCTTATCTGAATTATTCAAGTTTATCTCTAATGATAATTAAAACATTTTGGTCAAAATCAGTGAGGACGTTAGAGATAAAGTTTGCAAGAGCCGTAAACTATTTTGAACTTCATGAGGCAGAATATCGAAGAACGGCCCAATACTCACAAACACAAACAACTTTGAAGCGTAGGAAAACATGGAGCAGAAGAAAAAATAACTAACGTTTCTAAAGACGGATCAAGTGCAAATAAAAGTTACAAATTTAGTTGAAGTATATCTACGCCGATACTTGCCACCTAATTGATTTCGACAAAATTGGCTTCATCCGAAAGATACATGTCATTAAGATATGTATTCCAGATGTTCGGTTTCAACAGAATGTGGGAAGATGTCGGCTCTAAGACTGAGGAATTTCCTTCAAAAATTTTGGACAAAAGATTAAAACGAAGATTAAATATTCAGTGGGCGAAATCTATGGAAAATAATTGCATAGAAGACAAAAAAAATAAGAACTTGTACAAAATTTAAAAGAAACTTTCAAATGGAGAAATATATACTATTAATTGAGGACAGTTCATTACAGAAAAATTTCACTCGATTTAGAATAAGCGCCCATAATTTAAAGATTGAAATTGGTAGGCATGAAAGACCCCCACAAGATCCCGTTAGAAGAAAGACTGTGTGAAAATTGCAATAAAATAGAAGATGAGATACACTTAATAACAACACATAAAAATTACGATCCTGAACGTCAAAATTTATATAGCACTTTAGATGACATTTTCCCTTCCTTCTCTGATTTAGTTGACACAGATAAATTTGAATTTATAATGAATTTAGACGATAGTGATAAAATTGTTTCTGTGATGACTTTTTACTCGGCCGTTGTTGACAAAAGGGGAGCATTTTAGGGGTTTTTTTTTAGTGTGTTTTTTTTAACTGGTAATTCTTTACGCCTTATGTTCCTTGTCAAGATGCAAGTTTTGAGTGTGGTATTGAGTATTTGTGTTTTATGTTTTTTTTTGTTTGTGCTTGTATTGTGTCTCTGCATGTATAGCAAAATATTGCAAATGTAACAGTGATGCAGCTAATAAAGTTCATTTCATTTCATTTCATTTCATGTATTCGCATCATGTACGACGGTTTAAAGACAACCGCATATTTTTGTCTTCCTGATAACCGTCAAAGTTTAGAGGTTGCTCAAACCCATCATTCCTACCCCCAACACCCAGAGTCCTTCAAGACTCGGACTCGGGTGTCTCTGATAAGCAAAAAATTAAACAAAATAAACTTTTTTCTCTACTTCTTTCTGTTACTATCGATCAATCTTCACCAGAAACAAACTATTTTCGTTTTTAGAATTGCACAAGACAACTTAACTTATCCGATGTAAAAGGTTCAAAGGCAATCCTTGATCGTATGTTCTGAGAATGTGTGTCGTATTCCTCAGTTGTTCGAAATGTCAATACATTTCTCAAATGCTAAAAGGACATTTGACACAGCAAAACTGTTACATGTTTTAGTCTCAAACTATAACGTTAATTGTTGCAAATATATTTTTACTTACAGATGCACGGAAAAACATGTAATTAGCAACGGTTTTTGCTGTGGTCTATGTCATTTATAAAAAGCATGATGTATGCAAAAATATTTATCTATCATACAAAGGAGGTATATATGTCTTTTTCACACCTTTCAAAAATACACTCCTTTTTAAGTTATGACAAAGCATTAAACAACACTTCTTTCTGATGATGTAGATTTAAGAGTTTCGTCGAACTTACTTTCATTTCTATATTTTTTCATATGTGAAAATTGATTTGTCCAAAAAAGTTATCTTTGGGTGGTCAAAAATTTTCTTTGGATGCTTAAAACCCTGTGCTCATCATATTTTATATGAATATCAAAGATTCAAATTCTTTGTAAAATTTTGTTTTGATGCTAATTAACAACGTTATGCTGATCTCATTTTCTATAAATATTATACACCCAAATTCCTTCTGGCAAGAGCTTTCCTTCCGATGACATCATGCTCGTTCTTCTAAAGAGAACAAGTTGGTGGAGTCAATATCTTTACTCCGTGCTTTGGGTCCATCGAGCGCCCTAGTACGCCGAGGAAAGCTGTTGACTCAGCATCCGACTCAAAATTGAACGGGAGAAACTATGGGCTTTCAACGGAAGAGGAACCCTCAAATTAAGCCCCTCCTGCCTGCATTTCATGAATGGTATTCATTCGACTAGCCTTATGTGTTAATGGTTCAGATTAGAAAATATCTTATTTGAACCAAACTACATCAAGTGGAAAATTTGAATATGTCACATGCCACAAATTTGTGTCACACACCGCCAAAAACGAAATAACCATGATATTCATTTTTAACTGCAACATGAATAAAGTGAACACCGATCTTTTTAAGCGAAATGCAGAGAGAGCAGTATTTTTTTTTTAAATTGGATTGATTTGTAAGAAGTTACTGACAAAATGTTAAAAATATGGATTGGCCGTAACCTTCAAAATATAGGTGCCTGAAAAAATATGTGAGCGGCAAAACTATATATTTTATTCCAAATGAAAATTACCAAACCTAATGCTGTATGCCCATATACCATTTGAACGGCCTTATTGAACTTTAGGGGACCCAAGCCCCTATAGGACTAATAATGGTTCAATGGTCATGACAGTTAGGGAGGTGTTTTAAATAATCGCTAGAAACACGAATCACTTATCTGAGATGCCTTCTGACCGCTCGTAACATGTAAATTAAGCATCAGCGTTTCTGTTGGTGATCCAATATGATTGAAGGTGGCTGCCGCAAGTGCAATTGGGGACAGTATCATATGTTTTAAATGTGATCATCAGTAATAAAAATATTGCTTAACTATTTCAGAGAAAGAATTTTCGAGAAAGAATAAACGCTGAAATCTTCCCCGGGAATATCCCAGGGCATCACGTGCACCTTGCTCGTGACGATAAACACGCACACATGGCTAATCTAGAAGACGTATTGCGATTGGTTAAACTCAGTTACGGTGTTGCATTGTGAGTAAAAGCGCCGTCAAAAGTAGTTCGGTGCATATGCAAATGACGGCACGATGATCGATTCCATCGATGCTTTCACGGAATAAATTCGATTTTTTTTATATTTTAATGACACAATGCCTGCGGCGCAAACATTTATTCTACTAGAAAAACATATAGGAATGTTACCAAACGGCCTGCAGCGCAATAATCTTCACTTCAGGTAGGAATATAGACATCAATCGGGAATTCCACTATAGAGGCTCGGGTCCCCTAAAGTTCAATATAGGCCGTTTGAACACTATCAAGTCCGATATTCTAAGAGCAAAGTCCTATTCCGTACCATTCAATAAAAAACTGCATAGTTCTAAATCATTATAGGAAATTAATTTGTGAAAGAAACAAATCATATTCATAAGATTTGAAATTTATAAGAAAGTTTTAGGCTTTCTTAGCCTTGATAAAATCGGGTCATCAGCGGAAAACCAGCGCAAGACTTATTTCGGTGCCATTAGTCCCCGGACAAGTCATTCTGCTGACTGGCGGCACCATGTTTGCATTTCCAATACAAACATCCCGAGCTAATGTGTTACGGAATAAAGCGAACAAGATATTCCTTTGTTAGTAGGCCTATCAAAAATGTAGCTCACATACATAAATATAATGAAACTATTTAAGTCTACACCTAACATTCATGATTATGCCTGCCAAAATTGAATCATTAAAACTATTAAGTATAATAAACCCCACACTTACCTACAGTGCTTGGTCTAAGAACAGACCCGACTAGGCTTACCTGGCAGAGTGATCAGATAAAATAAATTAAACCAGTTCTTTAACTTTAAGTAAAACGCAAAGGTAACGATGTGACGTAGAAGAGTCACGTAATTAACTGTGTCACACCTGAAAACTGGTCAGATCAACGTCCCTCTGCTTCAGTAATAAAAATAGGCGTATTTATTTTATAAACTCGCTTCATTTCACAGCCAATGCAATCACTATTTATGACTAGATATGTATTAATAATTCATCAATTGTATTACACTTAATGCAAATGAGTTGAAAATTCACGGTTTTAAGGGCCAAATGAATTAAATAAACGGGTCATCAGTGGGAAACCTTCAACCTGAATTTCCGTCATTGGGCATGTTAACTTCCAGTCTCAAATCGTCTGAGATGCAGAACAGGTTGGGGATTGAAATAAGTGTAACCCACAGAGACTCATGAGTGCAAACAAGTAATTTGTATTATTTGGCTTTGTTTTCAGGAGCTCATCTTAAATTAAGTTGTCCTCGTTCATCTATTGAACATAAGCTGTTTGAGTCAAATTGTTGTGGAAATTTTGAATTATGCATGAAAACGCGGGCATGTTATGACGTGTATAACTGTTGATCAAAATCACTTGACTTGTAAGAAGTATTCCTTTATAGTTTTCCAGTGATATGACTGTAAAACACAAAAATATATTCAATTGTTGGGTTTTTATTAAAATGGAGGAATTTAACATAATTTGACTTGTAAGAAGTATTCTTTTTAGTTTTCCATCATTATGACTGTAAAACACAAAAATATATTAAACCGTTGGGTTTTCATCTAAATAGAGGAATTTAACATAACATGAGAGCAACGTGTGGTTATATGGAGGTCCCAATCAGGCAAACCCCAAACAATGTCAAAAAGAGACTTTCAAAATATGTAATTTGTATTAATATTTTAATATAACTGGCCAATCTTTATAGTTTTGTCCTCCCACGAGTGAACTCTATTGCTTATTTTGGATATACTGACAAGGGTGTACGCTTCTTCCGTGCTCTTTTAAAATATACCCTTCCAGAATGACTACAAGGAAACAGCTGCATAATATTACATGGATAGAAAGATTTTAAACAATTACCGGACCATTTAACACTTGTTAGGTCTTTGCGCTGATAAAACCCACTCACGTTACAAGTCAACAACCCAGTATTGAATTAAATGGCCATAAATTATTGAGTTATTGCCTATCCTATGTGTTGCATGCTACATATTCCTACTATCGCCTTGAAAACATAGAGAGAAGATCTCTCCGTAAACCAACATTTTCTGTGTTTCCATGCAGCCACAGACATGTATTCTGTATGCGCTGATCAAAGAGACCAAACAAATCCATATCGTCTGTGCCGAAGAGACTTTTCTCTAAAGAATTAAGCAATAAAAGCATAACATTAAGTTTTATTTATTGGATATTACAAATGTAACCATAGTAATTAACCCATCCAATCTCATACATTTATATTTTGATTTTTCATATAAACAAGAGAACGTGTCCATTTTGTTTGAAGCTTTTAATGTTTGGCCAGGTGTTACATTGACATTTTGTATCACCTGACTTTGAAGATATTTATTCACTTTTTACTCAAGAATGAAATCAAAGAACCCAATTGAATGATTCACCGAAATTAAATTCGTCTTTTTTCAGTTGACAGTTTCAAACAATTGAAAAATGTATAATTGTGATAGATTTAATTATTGTATTTTGAATTAATTTCCCAACGGACATTCATTATTTTTTCTCGTTTATCTCCTTCTTAAATTATCACCATGTTGATAAATAAACCTGTAATATAGTCCTGCTTCTGTGATAAGGAATGTAGCTTGAAATGCAAACATTGACTATTTGAATCGTACAGAAAACATGTGGCAATGTTTACGCTCCGGGCACATTTTGAATGTGCACATTAATCTTGTCACACACGACGATCGTTCCGACCTGTATACCCTGAAACTACACAGGCCAGCAGCTTTGTTTTGTCGGCACATAGCTGTCTGTTTGGCTTCCTGTGTTAATCTATATTATCTCCAGCGACGTCAACCAAAGCACTTGTTGCATGCATGCATATTCCAGTTTACATCAACAGGTTGCAACAAGGGAAACCAGCACAACGCCATGTTGTATCCTGATATCACACTTAATGTATATAATATAGTTCTCTCCAAGGATTCCATTGGTACATGTGGTATCATTTTTGTTCATATGTTGTGCCAAGCGTTTTTAACCATGTGCCCCTCATATAGCCTTTATTTTATCCAAATGTGGCAAATATCGGTAACAGAGTCGAATTCCGTTTTTAATTTGAAAGATTGTCGGTGTTTCTTTACAAATGTACTGTACAAATCATGTGTTGACATTGTTTTACAGAACAATGTAAACAGAAATCAGTTCAAAGTCGACACAATATAATTAGTGTAATTTAGGTCCAGGCGAAATAATGCTGCTGTCAGCCACAATGTTGTTTGAAAACCGCGGTTTATAACCTACCTAACATGAGCAGGGAGGGACCTTGAGCATGTCCAAAGCAAAATTATACCTACAAAAGCAATCACATGTTATTTGAAATTCAGGAAATTGGACTTTCTAAAGACGTGTGTCCTTTTGAGTTCCTCACCAAGAAGATTTTTATTCACATTCAGGAAGTTGACAGACTCCTAGATCGAATCTCTAAAGGTTTTTTCCCCCTATAAAATGGCCATAATACTCTGAAGAAAATTGACACAAGGTAGGGGTCTGATGGTGACCCTTCTTTGTAATTCGCCCAGTTTGGTTCACATCGGTTACGAAGTAAGTGACTGACTTGTTTTCTACTGAAGTTGTTTTGATGGGATATATCCCCGATAGACGGCAATGCAACTTCCCTCTGGAATCCAACTGTTGCAAGTAGAGATACCTGGCAGATAAACAAAACCTGCTTCCTTCTTTGTTTGAAATGTCACGTGACATAGGAAGCAGGTGATGCCAACTTTCAGAATAGTGTGCCTGACATGTTCAATGCTTCAGACTTTATCCAGTCCGCACAATTAGTAATTTTCTGTTAAAAAAACTGAACGATGACCGTCAATTTCACATAGTGGCTGTGTTATTCACTAATATATAAATAAGATATGGTACGATAAATTATTATGCGTCGGTTTTACCAATTCGGTGACACGAGCTTGGAAATAGGTCTTGTTGGGTGTTTCTTGACAGAAAAAAACGGGTTATTTCAGCACTAACGCTCATTGACCATCACTAAACATGTGTACAATACTGCTAATTAAAGATTAATTGTCTCGAATTTAATTATTTTGGGTACATATTAGTCACCAATGTTTCCGTTTTGGACAAAGTGAGAGCAGAAAAATCTTGAAACATTCACCACAGGCAAGTCTGCAAACAGACTGCGCGGGTACAGCGTGTGAAAGGTGTAAGTCTGGATTCGATTCTTTTAAGCGCTGGGTACACCTTTCGGTATGGTTCCCGTTTTCCTTTTCTACAACTTTTCAGGGCAGTATACTTTCAACACACATCTGATGTGTTCACAGCCCGACCAATAAACAAAATATGTGTGCCTGTTTTTAACAGAGTTTGGTATCGTTTCGGAACCATACACACACACACACACACACACACACACACACACACACACACACACACACACGCACACACACACAGGGAAACATGAATTTTACCGTCTTCGAGGTTAATATGTTTTGTTTGTTTGTTTCCTACCTTGGTCTTGGCGAGGCAGTTCAAGCATAGGGATCGTGATTTCGAATACAATAAATTGTCTGTTTTGTTTGATATATTTTTTCCTTTGCTGATCATTTTGTGTGTGTGTGTGTGTGTGTGTGTGTGTGTGTGTGTGTGTGTGTGTGACTTTTTCGTAAGTGTTTGAAGGGTGTATGTCAGTAGAAAATGTTAATATTTTAGTGTATGGTAGTGATTTTTATGACAAGATAGTACCATGGCCATTAGATTTTCGCTGCCTAATTATTTTATAAATATGCTGAATAGTGAGCCTAGATACTGAGAGATTTTTTATATGATTTCTTCCTGAGCAAAATCTCAGATCTTGGGGGGAAAATGGACGTACGTCAGGTCAATTTTATTTATGTTGAATTATCACTGTTGTAACAGTGTTTTATTGTATACTGGTTTGTACAGCGCCGTTTTTTTCTGTTAGGTTCATGATCTGCGTGAAAAAGATTCAACTTTCCTTCGGAATCATTCATGATAATGGGTCTAGTTACTGAAATCTAAACAGCGACTATTTTTTTTTTTTTTTTTGTTATTATTTAATTTCTTTAGACTTTTGGTTTTTACCCCTTGACCTTATCGGCTGACGGACTATTGTCGTCGTGATGTCTATGCATGCGTGCGTGCGGTCGTGTGCACCTTCATTAAACTTGCGGATGCAATAAATTTTCAAAAAAACGAGCCAATATGATGAACCTTGTACTTTAGGAGCATCTCATTAGACGCTTGGCTATATTTCGACCTTCAGTGACCTTGACCTATTTTCAAGGTCACCAGCGGGCATCATATTCTTACCTTGGCAGAGGAGGACATAAGGTCGTTTCGACCGCTGTATTTATGCATAACATTCAAAGACAAGCAACAATAGAAGCCAGGGTAGAAAATAATTACCATGTGTTAGCATGTCATATAACGAGGCCTTTCTGATACAGACCTTAGTTTGCTTTTCCCAACAATTTGTTTTTGCCGAACAATGGTGTGCTCAATCTAATAGGTGTTTTGCTTTGTTTAAAAAATCCTTTTTAATCAAATATTACAATTTATGAAAAGTTTCGGATGAAAATCGTAGTGTGGCAATACCTGACATGACACCTGTACTGAAGGCTCAAATGTGGCGTGGGATCTACCATGTACGTACAACACCGCCAGGGAATTTATTGTCTCTGTCTCAAGAGTAAAATGACGGCACATAGATTGTGTTGCGTGATTTAAATCATCTATTGCAATATGCATGCTTAGCTACTGTGGAGCTTTAATGGTTCTCAAACAAAATATCAATTTCGCTTGGATTCCTCACATGTAAAGTATCTTATCTTCTGGCAAGAATATGGCTTGCCTTTGATATATTCCTCTATAACGTTTTTGGCACTCATATTCTTTCCCCGAATTATCAACGTGGTGTCTTGTGCAGTCGCCAGTAATTTATTTGACTCTTTCTCGCGACAAAAAATGAGAAATGTGTGGTTTTCTGTCAAGTCATCTGCTTGGAATGTGCACTTAAATATGTGCGCTAGTCGGAATATTTTTCAGAACTGTAGACGTGGGTGTGACCATGAATGCTAACCCATGAATCAATGACATTCTTCAAGGCCAAGCACATTCACTTTCAAGTTCTTAACCTATATAAAGCCATAGCTACAAAATTTATCTGTGGTCCACTGTCGTATCTACATAGTCTTTTAAGAATTTTATCATGTAAGGAAAAGTTACATCGAACATCAGCAAAAAATTGACGAGTCATTCAATGTTGCCGTCACACAGTGGACCATTGTTGAACAACTTTTGTTTGCCAGCATTTTTGTGACAAGGGTATCACAAAATACGAATTTAAACAAAATCAAGAATTGTCATGTTATGGTTTATCCGTCAGCATAGGTAGCCAGGACTAATGATTATATTGTAGCATACTCGACTTTTAATATATTTATATTGTACAGGTCTATGAATACCACTGTCGCCCAGCCAGAAGGCGTCTCGCCATGTTTAAAGAACAAACCAATCCGGTGTATCAAAATTAGACAGACTCCTGCAGCAGAAAAGTGCTTTCTTGTGGAAAGAATTATCCCTTTACAAAAAGATCACCTTCAGAATAGTTTGTGGAGTTGTTCAATTTACACCTCAAGGTTAAACAATAATATGTGCTTGGGTGATAGCCGCCTATGATTCCATGTAGGTTGAACAATATTGTCACCGGTGAATGTGTTTACTGATAAAGCATTATCAACTTCAAACAATATTTTGCACTGGTAATTACTTCAATTAAGTATCAATTTATATCATATATGCATGGTATTAGATGCCCCACTGACATAATAATATATATGTTTGGTTTGTTTGTTTGGTTTTTTTTTTCATGATGAAGGGCTTAAAATGAATCCAATGAAATTCGTGACGATGCTGGCTATTTCTTGTTTGCGGCCAATAATTGAAGTGTCTGTTAACCCTTCCTCTCCCGATCCTATTAAAACCGATGAGTCAACCCACCCGACAAAATATCTTGACATGGACGGGCTATTCTGACAACGTTCACCTGAATTTATTATTCAGTTTTTTTGTACACAGTTAAGGTAACACAGATCATTGAAGCAGACGACGTTTTACCTTCACTCTTTTTAAGGCGTATTAAAAAGGATAGGGTTAAAATCATTTAATCAATATCATGTCTCATTAGTCTGAATTTACTGTGAACAGTAAAGCCTGAATGCCACGTGAGCCAAATCATTAAGCCGAGCAGACTCAGTGGACATAAATACAGATTCAACCATAACCGTCTTACTTTGATTTTTTTTTCAGTGAGATTGGTGGGGCAATGACGCAGAATGACTGATAGTTTGCGGAAGATTCCTGGTCATATTGCATTATGTCAAAGGGTGGGGCGGAGGGCAACAAAAAGCACCGGGGGAATTTTCAAGCTGCAATGAATAATTGTAAACCTGGGCATGTTTTTGCAGCTAACGATATCGAAATTACAGCTTGACCGTTTAAAGTTTCCCTGAACCATTTTTCGGATGGACGGATATTACACTCTGTTTACTGACAATTGGGTCAACAAATCTATCTATATTTGGCGGGAAATTGCTCGGTTTGGCTGCATGTATTTCAATGGTATGTTCCGAAATAGCACTGATATTTTGCCAAGACTTGTTCTCCCCTTCATTCTGCGTAGCAAGCGGTGTCTATCCCAGAAGCGTGCCTGTTTCTAGATGGCTGACCTTATGTCAAATAACAGTCCTGTAGATTTTGGTAGTCTGCCCATGACCTAATATATAGCTCATATGTAAACATCAACTTTCAAGCACATGGCCAACAGCAGTAGTCCATTTCTTTTTATACTCAGCGGACAGCGGGATTATGGTAACAAAAACATAATCACTTCCAACTATGTTATGCAAAAACAAATAGAAATTAGGCATATTAATTTGGTGCTTGGCAGATCGAGCTACTAAGACATTGACTATGACATGGTTTATTTGCTGAATGACTTTTGCTTCCTTGACATTTGAATGAAGCTGTAATTCCGAAGCAAATGTATCGGTACTTCAAGCCAAGGCGGCAACTTTTATGATTTCTGGATGAAGATATAGATAAAAAGATTTTTATGTAGGTCCCACGTACCGTCTGGTTTGAAACTTAAGCTAGAAGGACAGACCCCTTGGTGCCGCCAAAATAAAAAATCGAAACAATTACTGGGCCCTCCTCAACGCCAAAATAGACAGTTGCAACAAACTTACAGCACCCCTTGATGCAAAAGTAGAAAGTTGGAACAAATTAAAAGGAAACTGACACCGAAATAGAAGACAAAAACAAACTTACAGGACCCCTTGACGCCAAAATAGAAAGTAGAAACAAACTAACAGGACCCATTGACGCCAAAATAGAAAGTAGAAACAAACTAACAGGACCCATTGACGCCAAAATAGAAAGTAGAAACAAACCTACAGGACCCTTTGACGCCAAAATAGAAAGTAGAAACAAACTTAAAGGGCCCATTTGACGCCAAAATAGAAAGTAGGAACAAACGCACAGCACACTTTTCAAGCTTAAATAGACAGCAGAAACAAACTTACCGAAACTACTGTCAGCCGCACCCATGTATTCGGATGTCATGAACTGTTGTGTCAGCGACGTTTTACCGACCCCGGTGGCACCTAACATCAGTGACCTGAAGATAACGAACCCTGTGGATGAGGCAGCACTCAAACAGTTACTTCCCTGGTCGGAGTTGGTACTACATGCCCGGGATCTGTGTTCCTCTGGTCCGGCAGTGCTGCCACAACTACCTGCTTCTGATGCGACACTGCTTGTACTTTTTCTTTTGAAAGAGTCGCCTCTATTCTCAATGCCCTTGGATGAAGTGACAAAAGTCCTCACTATTTGTAATTCGTCACTGTCAGGCAGCTGCAGCTTTTCAAGTTTACTATACAATGTTTCTTCGTTTGGTACACTCGCCGTACGAGGGCGAGGGTCCAGCTGGTCCAAGTCCGTCCTGCTCCTCGGTCGTTTGGCTTTTTTCCATGATGATGATCGTGAGTGAGGGGCGGACGCGCACTTAACTCCCAAGCGCGGGCTTGGGGCCCTCAATGTGGTTTCAGTGGCGTAAAGTTTCTCACCTTCAGATAAAGGAGACTCAGTACCTGGACGATGCCTGTGTGGCGATAACCGTGGAGAAACGGCCCTGTTCTTAACTGGGGGGTATTTCAAACTGCCTGTTCTCCTAGGGCAGCAAGAAAGATGTTCTACTGATTTTACTACAGGTATAGGTAAACTCCCCCTACGATTCTGTGTTGCTTCAAGTTCTTGAAGAGCCGCACGGGCAAAATACTGGTCGAACTCGTCTTCAAACATGTCCAACTTCATGTCCGCTCACGCTGCAAGCAATACATGAGTTCCCCATTAGAAAATACAAAAACATTCACAAAAAAGTTTCCACTGGCCCTTTTTAACATGGAGCCGTCTGGCACAGGCCAGGTATTCTTAGAAGGCCGTACAAACGATAAGGTAAACAGCTGTAGCTCTATCCTGTAGCACTTATCCAAACAAAAATCAACTACTGCAAATTTCAAGCGTCGTTCACCTACACCCAGGCAGTGCTATGAGCCTCACACACGCATATTTAAAACACCCAGAAAGCTCTCCATATGCGGTGAACCACCTTTAGTATTGTCCGCAACACAGCAGCCAGAATGCCCAAGCGCGACTGCACTGACGTTCTTTATCTCGAGCGTCTCGTCTAGCCTTCAGTTTTGGGCGAATCTGTGGGCAAAATTGACGAGCTTGTTGATTTTGCAGCCAGGAATGTTGAAGGCTTAGTGCTCACTTTAAGAGAAAACCTTCGTTACTGCCCGTCATATGCCCAACTAGCGAGATTCAGGGAAAGACAGAATATCTCTGGCACTGCGGCTCTCAAGCGCTCAAACATTGCCAATCTAGCATGGCTGGGGACGCATGCGCTTGGCATTGACAGATGATCACGCTGGCTGCTTTTCATTATACCATTATTTCAGCTATCGTCAATGCTCCTTTTATTTAGTGAAGCAAAGCTTTTAAATTTAAATTAAATATATGGCAACAGGTGAGAAAAGGGGAAACTGGCATCCTATGACATTATTAAACTGGCTAAATAACGGGAATGAATTAAATATCAAAATTACAGACGTAACGGGAAACAAAGGGTACTACTTACTATTGTTGGCTTCAATGTAGACTTGAGTCTTTGTGTAACTCTATGCTAAATAGTAATGGCACTCTATAAACTCAGGTGTATATGCCCTTGTCGGTTGCTTTCCACCTACTACTGGTTGTTGAGTGCCCTACCTTTATATATACAAAGAGGTTTGCTTCCGGCAATGAGCGATATAGTCTTAATCATCACGCTGAACTTGGAAGTTCAACGTAGGTAAACATGACATGGGGTGTCTCCGTATGATGAAATAGTCTATTAATAGGTATGGCTGACTCAGAGAACTTAGAATCACCTTTCACACGGCCCAGCTGGCGACTGAGTTTTCATGTGTCTCAAACTCACTGCACGTAATCACGCCTGTAACACCAAATGTACACACTTCCTGGTCTCGCCGATATGGCTTCCCGGGTGCCTCAGTATCATCGGTGCTCGGACTGGTACAGGGAAGCGGCAGCAATGAACCACATGGCTTCGTTTTCTCTACTTAAAGGGCCAGCTAGGTCGATCGATGGCATATGTGACGTGGCTATGGCGTCCTGTAATGGTCGATTGTCAGCGTCCGCACACAATACAGAGGCGTCAAATAAGCTGAGAGGCACATTAATGTGCTAAAGCGCAAAGATCATTTGTCAGGTATTGCTATCCATAGATCCTCTTATGCGAAGCAACGGGGAGACATTTCAGTTACGACATGTATTTCAAATTAAATGATGAAACGGGGGACAAAAACTTTTTTTTTGTTTCTATCCCATTTAAACCATATCTTGGCCTTTAGGCATGAAATGACACGATACGCATTTTGTGGTTTCTTACGCTGACACTTGATTCTCACCTATCATTTAATGAAAGCGCAGTCATAATTTTAAAATGTCGGCGTACGAAGCATGAATCCCGTGTAAAAGGTCTTGTCTTCAAAACCCGTCACCTTGAACTATATATATGTAACTTATAATCCATATTCAACAATGATTCGAGTTTGACAAAATGGTGATTTTCATAGAACGAAGTACAGAAATGAAACCATAGATTCAATAATAACTTGCATTTGTCTTGTGCAATTATTTGGCGCCATCAGATATCTATCCTTTCAGCTTTCAATAAATTATCTCTTATTCTTACGCATGAACGCTTGCCATCATTTCTAAACTTTCTAATTTTCTGTACCCAATACTGGGGCAGGGGTATTGCCTGTAAAAGGGTACTGGGCCCGCCGCCTCCCTTGTATTGTCAGCACATAAAAATATCTTTTCAGATGCCTAACTTGCCTAGAAAGAGAGAATATATCCTTTCAAACCTTGCAATGCCGACCGTCCATGTCTGTGTAGCATATTTATAACGCATTTTTCATATCGAAATTAAGCCGCGCAGCATCGACACACAGTTGCTAATCTCCTAAAAGAAGTCATATGCCGGTCTTTTTTCCTTTATATTGTGTTGTTATCAACCGATCTGAACAAAAAAAGAGAAGCCATATGTTTCCTATCAGTGGCCTCTACCTAATAACATGGCCGCTAATGGTGAAAATATCTAGGTTTTCATGGTATTGTTTATAGTGTTTTCTTCCCCGGAACCTTTGTTGACCTAATTCAGCTAGCCAATTGTCATTTTGTGGAGCTGCAAGACCTTAATATCCGCCTGGTTTTAACGCTCCGTATGGCGTGTATTAGATACTTGCGTAAGAAACTTTCCCGGGAAAAGAATTCCCACAAGACCTATTTCTTATAAAGGTTAAAGGTAAATTCTGAGAGTCCGGGTCTCGAAATCATCGATACCTTGCAAACTGAAGGAAATATGCGCTCTACTTTTAGATTTCGCAGAAGCACGGATTTGCGAAGCAGTTTTGTTCTTTTCATATGTCTCAACGTCGCTAATTACCTAGCTGTTCGCAGCAAGCCAATAAAAATCATTCTGGCTCCTACATATATATTGCGCAATAGATTTGAACATGTTGTAATGAGGATATGCCAAATGGAACGTTGCGGTTGACCAGAAACATTTAAACTATGCTGTACACACTACTAATTATAGTATGACAATAAAAGCCTTCCGATTTTGGGAGTTGGTAGTGGAATGCATGGAAGCATCCAAGACCACCTAATTTAACGGCCATTGACACTGGTCTTGCAATTTACGTTATAAGATAGTGACAGGTGCGAAAAAATTAAACCCAGATCAAGATAAGACAACATTTCTTGCCACATAGCCCCCGATGTCTGCTTACCCACAGTATACTAGAAGTGCCATTCCTTCTCAATGCGTCCAGAACCAATTGAGCTTTATTTGAAATATGCGTGAAACCATCTGATTTGTGTTCCACAGTTCACATGTACAACTCTGTAACCAATGTATCGCTGCATTATCGCTCAAATGATTACGTTTATTCAAATTTACACTGTATGATGTAAACCATGACTTTTGGACGTGTATTTCGTACCTTTTAAGCCGCTTCCGCATTAGAAACAGAAACTCTCTCTACAGAAGACTTACATAAAGCACCATTACGTAATTATGTGACAGACCCTAGAGAAAACACGCAGATGTTACTGAGGCAGATTAGCTTTACATTGTGAAGCTCAGGTCAGGCCACACCTTCATTCATCTAGCCAGCGTGCGCCACATATCAAAAAGTGTCATCTCAGCTCAAATATAACAAGAACCATCACCTAATGTACACAGAAATATAAAACTATCACTTACTTTTGTTTCTTATTAGCAAAAAGAACACACAAACACACACACACACACACACTCACACACAAACACACACATATATATATATGTATATATATATATATATATATATATATATATATATATATATATATATATATATATATATATATATAATTACTATTATTATATATGAAAAAAACCGCCAAATACTAAACGTTGCAACATAGTGGTCCCTCATAAAGAGGTCTCTTCCACCACAATGACAAATATACAGAAACGAAAATGCCACTCAGTCTAATGGATTTTGATCATCTCTTGCTGTATTTATTAGTTTATATATTCATCGATTTGTTTGTTTGTTCTTTTTGTCATTTATATGTTTTTAGTCTATCCGTTATTTATTTATTTATTTATTTATTTATTTATTTATTTATTTATTTATTTATTTATTTATTTATTTATTTATTTATTCATTCATTCATTCATTTATTTATTTATTTATTTATTCATTTATCTATTTATTTATGTGTTTATTTATTTGTTTCTTTCTTTGTTTGTTTGTTTTTTTATTTATTTATTTATTTATTTATTTATTTGTTTCTTTCGTTCTTTCTTCCTTTTTTGCTTTTTTTTATTTATTTATTTATTTATCTATTTATTTAGTTATCTATTTATTTATTCATCTTCCTATCTATTTGTTTATTTATTCATTTACTTCATTTATTTATTTGAGAAAGCGTTACACAGAAGAAACTGGGCCTTTCCCCAACCGTTTAGCGTCAGGAGCCCCGAAAAAAGCGTTGACTCGACAAGGCTTGAGGTGTCATATTGTACCAGTTATTCATTACGTAGCAGTAACTGTTTTGGTACCACTGAAGTGTAAATCAAGTGCGTTTATGAGTAAAATGTGCAAATCAAACAGCAACTTCGTAACACTGATGAAGTGATAACTGGCCATTGCGATCAACACCACGTGGCTCATATCTACCAAATCTGGCATTGACCTAAAGCTTGTATTTTTATATTCAATTAAAGAGGATATGCCATGGGCATGCACTGTTCCCATGTCTCATTTTGTACTTTGTCAATGTCCCACTTTAGAAATCTGTTAGACATACTTAGTGACTCAGATCACTTTTTTTTTGTAGCCTGGAACAGAATTAATCCTGATTGACGTGATGGCGTCACAATTTGGAGTGCGAGTGAGATCATTCAAAGTTCACCTAAAATATATGTTAATAATTTACGATATATACGTACATATGGCTTTAAAAATTCCGTTTGAATTATCCGGAGATATTAGTAGTTATTCGGTGTTTGTGTGATTACATGGAGTAGCCCCTCCAAGACAGCTGTATCACATGAGGCCATAGTCGAGATACGCGATATTGTTATACGGATCATCCGAAGATAAACCCTTTGGATTCAGCCTGCTTTTCAGTACAATTGAATCATTTGTACCATTCTAATTATTATTTTAGGAAACGCTTTTTGTTAGAACTGTACAACACTTCTAAATTTTACCAAAGTGTATTGAATGTATAAAGAAAAAATATATATTCGCCATATTGATTGGAGCAAAACGTGAACCTAGCGTTGATCAGTGCACATTTTTACCACTAATTATAAAAACCCGCCGGTACTTTCGGCCCTGTATCCACTATCGGGGCAACCTTCCCCAGTAAGCTCTATCTTTGACTAAGCGTGAGTCTTGCCTCGTGTGCCCTGTGCTGCAACTTAATTCATAGCCTTGGGTGATTTCAGCGTCTGAAACAAAATCCCCGTTCTGGGGCTTACAACTGGTAATTGTATGGGGTTGTATTTACATTTTTAGGTAATGCTTACTCTGGACAAGTCCGATTTATATTGTACATTACATTCATTCGACAAATTGACCTTTCCGTGACACTAATCACGCATATATTTTGGATGCTTCCTCTTAAACATATCCACTGAACTTGGCTGCCATTTTGAAAATTGTGGATTCTGCACCCAATAATTTGTAAATAAGTATTGGGACGATCTGGGGGAGGGAATATGTGAAACTTAAAGTATATATTTTGCAATGGTTCAGAGTACCAATAATGATATGATATATGCTATGGCCGCGATTCACTTTGATAGCCAAATTAGATGACTTGCACAATGTTCAAAACGGCGCTCACCACATAGTGGCTCAAGGTATCCTGTCGCATTTGGATTTTTAACTAATGATGATAGCTGCTCCAGACACAACCGAGCGGGTAGATTAGAGTTAAGATAGTAAGTAGTGTTTAAAAGTACTTTAACGACCGTTTGCCCTGGTAACTTAAAGAAAGGACACCTGAAACCTTGTGAAATGCTACGATAACGATCACCGAACAACCGAGGATATGCTGTTCACCGAACAGCTGTGGCTTTGCAGCTATGCTGTTTCCCAACCCCAAGTTCACCAACCAGACAAGTTGACATAAAATGCTGTGTTTGAGCTGACTTTTGCTGCAAAAATAACGGCACACGATTGCCACTTACTCGATAAAATCTTTTGGCCTGGGTCAAAAACATTATGTTGGAGAAAGGCGGCTTGAAAGTTTTTTTTGGGGGGGGGTCGTTAATTTTAGGGTCAGGCCTTTTTAGTAGGGGGTCGCAGGTTACCGGAACAACCCATTTATATTTTGGTAAGGCCTTAGGTAGCTTAGACATTTGTTGAAACATGTTTAAAATGGATGTTCTTTCTCCTTTTACACATTACCTTCTTTGGCGTCAGTTTAATTTGATACCTGTGCACAGCTGGAGGCACTTATCTCATAAAAAAAATGCCGATTACTGGCTTCAATACCGGTTTACTTTTTGTGGGCGGTTTGTCCCTTATATTTCGAGACATTTAGCTATCAAATTGTCAAAGATGGACAATGAGCTTTGTAGCATATACATAATGTGCACGCTTTAATGGACCTTCATTGCACAGAATAATTTAATTAGCTTTCTCCGTGTACTTCAGATGCATTTATAAAACACGTAGAGGCGCGACTATATTTCCAAACATTGCATAATAGCTTTTAGAAATATAGTTGTTCCGTATTAGAGCTACCACACCACCAGGTGGAAATCAAAACCAATTTCCTTATGAACTCCATTACGCATAGTAATAAATTATACGAATGTAATTTGATTAAAAACCAATCAATTAATCGTTTCTTTCATATGGCTTAGCAATATTTATATAACGTGCATGGGTGGCGGGTTTTGCTCAACTAAATTTCGATGATGAAAAGACATAGATCCAAATGGCACGGTCACGTACATGAAAGGCAAAGAAAGTTCCTGCCAAAAGATTTTCGGCCATCATCAGTGCGAATGCAAAAAGGGAACTCACGCAGAAGAGTAAGAAAAGTTTCCATTTTCAGTAAAAATGAAAGACAAATATTGGAACGCTTTCAGTCTGTTAAGCGTTGGAATTATCGACAAACGCCATTTCCCTTAGCTGAAACACATGCATATAACCCTTAAAATATACTACTTTGGCCAATGTTGCATTCAACAAATGCGACACTACTTGAAAGCGTATTGCTTGAAACCTGCCATTATCCTTCACCAATTTATGGCTTCACATGCTGCTCTATTTACTTTTTCAAAATGGTTTACCCTACTGGAAACACATTCCCAAGTCCCCGGTACTGGCATTAAAAATGGTTGGGCTGATCAATTCCGCATCAAATGAGAGCCTCAATGTCATTGGATGATATACAGCTATATTTTGCCGGGCTTTATTGTTTCTTTATTATTGCCACTCTACAGAATGGCCCAGCGCTCAACAGGATCCTATGTGTACTTCATAAGATGCATATCTAATCGATGGCTGTAAATACAGATGATTGAATAAATATTTCCTTTTTAAATGATAAAACTGCCTTAGATAGATCACCAATAATACGCTTATGTTACAGTCATTTAATAAAAGAAATCTAAAAAAGAAAATGAGATACTATGTGGTACTGATACCTATTTGTTAAAGAGTGATTTCTTTGAAGAAAAATGAAATAAAAATTGCAATTCCATGTTCTATTTGTACCTTATGTTAAGCACGTCCTTGTAATGATTCGTGTTTCATACAAACAAATTGAAATTTATAGTAATTTGCTAAATAATGTTTGCAATGAAATTTAAATTTTCATTTAAAATGATCATTATTATAATATAATCATCAAGTTGCATTTTACGTCCACAACCGACTGGGAAAATTTTTTAGTGCCACACGCTCAATTGGACTCTATTTAACGGGTCGACGGTATCATAATTCTATCAGTTTTACTGTTGTTGTCATGGAAAAAGGCGTGCACCGGTTCCATGAATGCTTTCATATGGTGGCCTGACTTCCTCTTAATGTCGAAATAAAGGTACCTGGTAACGTTACTTGAGCCTCGGGGAATTTAGATACATTTACAAAGATTCGCACAATTGCTACTTCTGGCTGGACAGCGTGTGGTGTCATACTTTCATCGCCTGGAACATGCATTTTAACGTTTTAATGCTCCTTTGACAGTCGTTCGTGATGATAACTACAAATATCTTCTGCTCTATCCTTTTCCCAATGTTTGCGTCTGTCATCAACATAAGAGGAAGCCCATAAGAGTAATTTGCCCTGAACCAACTGCTTTCATTTGGACATTGACCCTTTATCTCTCACAATCTTATCTTATCTTAACGTTTCGAGTACTTTTTAGGAACACTTACTGAACTACAAGGGCTGGCTGAATAATTCTAAGCCTGGCTGTGAAAGACCCATACAAAGTCGATGGTTTTCATTTATTCCTGTACATAGTCCCCTTCCAGGTTTACGCACTTTGGCCAGCAATGCTGCAAGGCCTGGATGTCGGTCACAAAGAGATTTTCTTCAGTCACCCTAAAAAGGTCATTCACAGCGGAAATGACGTAATTATTACTAGGAAAATGGCAACTGGCTAGTTCCTTTTTCATTTTGGGAAACAGGTGAAAGTCTGACGGGGCAAAATCGAGTGAATTAGGGGGGTGGTCAATGAGTTCGAGCCACAATCATGAATTGAATTTCTGATGCGGCAAACACCGATTTGTGAACAGGAGCATTGTTTGGTGGAACAGCTCTCCTTTAGTGAGCATTTTCTATCACTAAGCTTTGGTAGCTTTATGGAAACTGTTTCAGTAGGTCGGCATATTATCTTCCAGTGTTAGTGTGGCCTTTTTCAAGATAGTCAATCAGCGAAATTCCCAAAAGACATCACCTTTCCTGCAGAAGGAACCAGCTTGGACTTGAACCGATCCTGGATACTTCCATTGCTTAGACTGAAGTTTGGTTTATTGTTCAAAATGATGAATCCAGGTCTCATCCATAGCTACAAATCAGGCCAAAAATTCATCGGGATCTGCTGCAAAACCGCATAGATTGTCATGTGACCCACATCTGATCCGCTGTCAAGAACTTTGGAACCCATCTTGCAGAAACTTTTGTCATTCCCAACTCCATGGTGATAATGTACTCAACCCTCTGATGGGAGATGCCCACAACACTGGCGATATGTCGAGTGGTCAACCATTGATAAGCCATCACCATGTGATGCACCAGGGTAATGTTTTTGGGAATGGCTGCTGTTGAAGGCCTTCTTGGACACGCATCATTGTCAACGCTCTCTCTGCTTCGCTTGAATTCCGCTTCTAAGCAGTGGAAAAGGAAGGGGCATCATGCTCTTAAGTGGAGACCATGCCGGCATGTATCTGTGTTGGAGTTAGCCCTTTCAGTTTCGGGTATTGATGACTGCTGTATAGCCAGTTTTGTCCATTCCTGGGTATTTCAATGGGCAGGTCACAAGATGGTCTGGTACAAAGACACTAATCACACTACAGTTGCAGTTCTTATGTCTATGATTCATTAAACAAATGTCCGTGACAAAAGTTTGTTTCAATCGGATTGAGACCTAGAACTATTCAGCCAGCCTTCATGATAAGCTGTCTGCCTTCAGGTTGCAAGCCAAAACCCGCGAAAGATATTAAGAAAACAGAACGCGACTAAATGGTAATGAAGAAAGCAGCACACTTGGTTTGTGGTTGGTGGTTGCAGGATGAAATTTATTTGAATCTCTGAAGATTGCCTGCAGGAAACATCCGAATATTCACTGAATATAGAAGACTCAATGGGTAAACTTGACAACGTCTTAATCATCATTCGCACTCAAAACACAGTTTACAAGCATACAGTTTTGTTTTTTTCAGGAATAAGCTATCAACTGAATCCTGGCATTTACACTTAAGAAATCATGCTGAATCACTCCGTTTCAGTTCACAAATACCAAATGGACTGGAAACAACTTTGCTTCAATAACGAGTAATCCGGCACAAGTAAGACTTTCGTTGACGATTAAAACTATTTCAGACCTGAGGAGTTTATTCAAATTAAACAAATTACGCAAGCAATAAGCAAATTGTTTTCCTCCACAGAAGAATGTCAAAGAAAGAGGTGGCCACAAACACAATGTTAGTATGCTTTTTGAAGGTGCACGGTTTGTGTGAAGAGGACCTTCACAGCTCGTATGCTGAGTAGTAATAATAAAATCATCTAGCTTTACTACATAGTTCTCTCTCTCTCTCTCTCTTTATATATATATATATATATATATATGTATATATATATATATATATATATATATATATATACATACATACATACATACATACATACATACATACATACATATATAGTTCTACCAACAATCTATTTATTATCCTTCCATCCAATCATCCACCTTCCAACCCATCTCCCAACTGGCTACACCTTTTCGCTATCTATCCGTCCATCTCGTTGTCTGTGTCTGTCTGAGAAATACTCTAAATTGTTTTATTTTTGTATTCAAATGTTCGCGTTTTTTGGTATTTTTGACATTTTGCTATATTTTTAATCATTATTTTGGACATAATACCGATTCAAAAAGTGTTTTTGCACAGGTTTGTGCCATAAGCAATTATAAGAATACAATACATACAAATAAACTTTCACAGACGAAATAAATGCCCATTTCATAAACACTCATGTCCACACAACTTACTTTCATGTCGTTTGCAACATATAAAATGTTTTGAGACAAAGCATATTATTATTTGGAAGATGACCACACCATACAACTATATGTAAATACTCGCATACCATTTACTTCATACTACAGCAAAGATCGGGTGTCCAATGGCGTGGACAAATCAAATAAACTCTTATCGAAGGTAATAAGCCGTGAGCTTGCCACTATGTGGCTAGTAATTATGCATGGAGTTGGCCAGACTACAAATTGCCTATCAGTCCAGGAAGTGGGTAACATCTTAGCCACCGGTGCCCTAGCCAGACCTGGATCACAATGAAAGATAAAAGCTAACTAGTTATCACATGACTGCGCTACATGATGACATCACGGCAAAGAGGCTCCCCACAAAACTAAAGATGACACTGGTAAGATATGCAAACACCGTTTAAATCAACTAAGTTTAAGATACGGGGCTGGGTTCAAAGGCTGAATCGATAAGATTATTGGTCCAAATAATTATGGCACCTTTGTGTCCGTAGTGTCATTTGTATGACAAACCATGTCTATACTGGTGACAGGTGATAGGCTCTTATCCTGAGTGCCTAATTAATGACTTTTTATGGAGATGAGGAGGAAGTAGCACGATGTTGCTGCAAAAGCTCTGCCAGGAAGATTTAAAAGTGCCGTCCTCGACAGGTGAATCAGATTCCGCGACAAGACTAACAATATCTTGACATGACTCCGAAATGTTTATGGAAGTCAGATGGAGGAACGGTCAGCTCATTCCTGAAAAGCCAAATGATCGCCTCCTTTCTCGAACCGCTGCATGCGTGTATGGCTTTTCGAGATTTGTTGGCAACAGCAGAAGAGATCTAATCTTCCCTTCAAGATGAAGTGCAACTTTAATGCTGTCAGAATGTTTTAACTTTTTAGCCAATCACTTAACATTTAAAAATCGTGCGAGTCGCAAGCCGCAATGCGTTTTGGAAATTTTGAGAACAATACCAGTGTTATGTAATTTTACAACCAGGTGACGTTTGTAAAGTTTCCGGAAAAAATCAAGTTTCAACTGGTCACACTAACATCAACTTTAAAATAAAATGTCCCAAACTGCATGGAAAAACTGTGTGATGTTTGCCGGTGGACCATTTTGCCCAGGTTTCTAAGTAATGATAGTTTTTGATGGACGTGGCTGGATAATATGGTGGGTGTTTATATGACTATTTCGGGGTATCCTAAGACACCACAGCCTGTTTGGTTGGTAGTTTTGTCCGTCAGGGCTGGAGCATTTGTTAGACATATTAGAGTGTTTGGTGGACATTTGTCGGCCATTTTTCTGGGCGTCTAAAAGCGTTTGATGAGTGTTTGTAAGACATCTGAGGAAATTCGGTTCGTTGAGGGTCTGAGAGAATTTCAGGAAATTTAGAGGGCATCTAAAGGCATCTATAGGGCATTTAAGAGTCTTACAGCATATGGTAGGTGTTTCTAGGGTATCTGATCGTGGTTAGAAGACGTTTGTAGGGCGTTTAGTGGACATTTAAATGGTTTCTAAATGAACTTAGTGGGCGTTTTAGGCCATCTAAATTGCATCACAGGTTCACAAGAAGTCACACGAATCACTGAAGGCCTTTTTAGTGCGTCCTAGTGCATCATATTTATCTGTACACATTCTAATATTTGTATAATGGGTAATAATACAAAACATACACAGAATGTTTTAACTTTATTTTTCTCTGTAATCTCTAGCATCATTCAACAAAACTAAATGCCATTTTGTCTTTTTCTTTTTTTTTTCTTTTTGTTTTGTTTAATCTGTTCCTTGCATCATTGTAGGTGATTGTACTGTAATTGGTGTCCATTATGGATTTAAATCAATAGTTCCAAGTCCAGTATCAATGAAGTAACAGTATTTTGTATTTGTGATATTCGTTTGATGCCCATCGTAATCACTTTCCAGTTCTCAACCAGGTAAAGTGAATACCGTTTCTCATTAACTTGACAAGAAACTGTACTGCTTAACATTGGCCACACAGGTCACTTGACAACTTAATCAACTTGAAGAGCTTGCTCTATGTGCGTGCTGCACAGCAACCATGACATTTTCTCAAGCAGCAAAATCTGAGCTGGAGACATGGCCATATCTATGTGTGCAAATTAACAGTTGACGCTGCCTTCCCAATCAGCCAGGTAACGGCAGCCACCTTGTGTATGGTCATGTTGTCTGCACAAGTCAAACTCACAGGCATGGCAATTTTGGTCTCTCAGAGCAACGATATTCTTTTTTAGAGATAGTACAGATTAAGCTATTCTATCAAATCAGCTTGACATGGGATTGGGATGTCAAGTGTTCCTCTCTCCACAGTCAGTGTATGGACAAAATCTGTAGCTTCGGCATTTATATCATCAACACACTTTTTACAATCCTTTCTGAAGAAAAACCACTGGTTTGATTGTTTCAGATCTACCCATATGAATCCATACAGTTGACTCTTGTAGAAAGCTAATGACTCTTCAGCTTCTGTGTGTTAACCGCATTTTATCAATGACTGTTTGGTATCTCTTAAGGTGGCACGCACATCATCAAACAGTCTAATATTAAATTGGTGAAGATTTTGATTTTGTCTTGAGTGTGCATAACAGTTCATATTCAACACACACTTGGTTTCAGAGCCACGAACAACAGATCTTGCTGCATATCTTTGGACAGAACAGTCACGACTTTTGTAAAAGCCTTGACTATTTAAGTATAGGACATGCTACATTATTTAGCCTTTGCTAATTAATGGTATTTTTCCATTTAGACAACCAAATATATTCCATGAGAACCCTGCGACTGCCAAAGGCCTGCTCATAGGTCTGACAGTTAACATCTGTCAGTATAGTGATGGTTTTTTCCCGCAGTGCAACCAACACTATTTGGTCAGATAGCCTTGTGATGGCATTAGGACATCTTTAGTGATTATACTATCTTGCAGTGGTCCCTCTGTCTAGTTGCTTACTTTATGTCTGTGCACTCCTGACAAGCTTCCCTGAAAAAAAAACACTGCTTATCCCTGACATGAGTCTTAGTGTATGGACTTCCAATACTGTCCACTTGTAGAATGTCAGTGGTGTAGCACTACTTGGCTCTTGTACGCTTTGCTTGCGCAGGTGTAGGCTTAGTAGTCTCATCAACTTTTCTTGATGTCATGGGTGATTCTTTGGTTGGCATTAGTACATCCATATCACTATTGAGCCGACAAACGCTCCTCGCAAGGCCAGACCATGCTTGGGAGGAAAGATTAAATCTATGAGCTGTAATCCCTTGCTCTTCAGTGCAAGACAATGCATCCGTATATTGCACTTGCCCTTGAAGCTAGACACAACCAATACTGCACCCCAAATTTCATTGGAATCGCGTCTCATTGTCCACCCATACTTTTAGCATTGTTGCTGACGCAGACAAGGACCACCACCGAATGGACTCTCCATGGATTCCCCCTAAATCAACATGAAGGGGGCAAACGACGAGATCGTACCTCAGCCTAAGTGGTTTCACCCAACAGGAATGCGGTAGCAAAATGTCCCTCTTTCAGTTTAGAATATACCCAAATTGGACAGTGTTAGAACAACTGGTCATGTCTGTTAAAGTCAAACCCCTTTTGATACAAATTTGGTGATGTCAAAAGTCATGTGGCCATAATATCATTTCAAATTTCAACAAGTTTGCTTTTTAATCACACATTATCGCTTCAGTTCGACTCTATATAATTGATTCAATAAAGTTTCATTTAATTTGAAGAGAAAGTAACGGGTCTTGCAGTAACAACTGAGAATGCTAGACTCTCAAGGGAACAATTTAAAAACGTAGTACTAACTTGTGTCCGTGGATTCCAATTGTGTTGAGCACATTGGTTTCAAATATTTCATATAAACTGGAGGGTCCTCATCACAATATACATACTTCACAAACTGTACTTATAGAAAATAATTTTTAAAACATTTTTTCATAATGTAAAATGCATCAGAAAAAATTAAAGATCTTTATGAGCTTGCAACAAGAACTGATAATGAATGCCTTTGCAATACTCCTTTCCGTCTCTCTAATTACTAGTTCAAACGGCACTGTGTGGTATGACGTCCCATACAATCAGCGGCGGCAGCAGCTACCTTGTCAAATGCGTATCACACAATACGGGCATCATTTTGCGGCGACATGTCTATTACAAACTCACAATTAATGTTCGATGCTTGTGACTCCTGACCTCAAGGGATAAAATTTCCACTCCTATTACAAATGTCTTGAGGAAATTGAGACATCAGACTCCGGAAGAGAAGCAGAGACGTGAGTTCTCCCCGACTTACAGCTCTTTATCATCCTACCCACCTCAAACTGATCGTCAGACAGTTGTAGCACTTGGTCAAATGCCGTCTACTTCATCCCTTTTCATGAGCATGAAAGACAGCTAAAACATTTTTCAGAAAAACAATTTAAGATATTTATTGTGACAAGATGCAAGTTTAGGCGGTTTGTCTTCTGGAAGGTTTCTGGAGCTCCACTCACAGAGCGGCCTAATATATCGTAGATAGGTTTTTGTTATTAACGCAACTCCATGAGTATATTTTTATTTTGGTATACGCGACCAGATGATTTATTGTCTTCGCTAACCTGACACTATGTTTTCACCCCATAAAATTTAGGAATTTGTTTTCTGTGTGTTTCTGATGACAACTGTTCAAATGATAATGTGTCCCCACCCCATGTACGCTTCTTGCCACCTTTTTTTGGGGGGGGTCTTTTTTTCAGCCAACAGGCGTGTGAAAGAGAGCTCTGTCTGGTAATGACTTCTCATACCCAGGTACCTGTTAGTCACATATTTCCAATTTACGGGTGCTCGTATGTGTCCCAACCCCATGTAGGATTCTTGCCACTTTTTTCCCAACAGGCGTGTGCGAAAGAGCTCTGTCATGTAATAATTTCTCATACCCAGGTACCTGTCAAACACATATTTCTGTTTGTGTGCCAACACAGACATTCTGTTTTTCCTAGAGTTCTTTATTTGTTTCTTTTTTCTTTCTTTCTTTCTTTTTTTTTCTTTCTTTCTTTCCATCAAATTTTGTTCGTCAGTTTCCTCGAACACTATTACACTCAGAAACTTCAAACTTGGCATGATTATAGGTCTGTGCATGAATTTGTGCCTTTGAAAATAGAGAAAATATGTTGAAGCTTGTGCAAATTAAGGGCATTTGAAATTTTAAATTTTGAATTTCTTCCAATTTTAAATTATGTCGAGATGAAAGAACATGCCAAAGGTCCAAGGCCATTTCAAGGTCAAAAGTCATGTCAAGGTCATGTCAAGGTCAAAAGTCATGTCGAGGTCAAAGGCCATGTCAAAGATTATTTCTGTAATTTGCATGTGAGGTGTAAAGGTCAAAAGTCAAGGTCACTTGGACCTTTTAAAGTTTCATTTAGCCATAATGTGATCACTGTTCATCCAATTTTAATCGCGTTGAACTCAAATTGTAGGTATCGCAACACTACACATTTTTGAAACTTACAACATGTTACCTCTGAGAGTCAAGGTCATTTGGACTTCGAAATGTTTATGTAGTCATATTTACACTTTTTGAAAGCACAAAGAGAAATTTGCTTTGAAACAAATCTTCTTTTTAGTTCCAATTTACGGGTACGCGTGAGTATCAACCTCTCAAGTATATCCTCTTTTGTTGCAACAGTATCATTGCGCTTTGTGCAAATACAAAAGCCAAAATCAATGCGTAAACTGGAAAAAGGCAATAATGCCACCAACTAACATTCAAAATCGCAACATAGCAGGGCGGTATTTGAATTTTCAGTTATGATCTAAAGCATATTCGTAAGAACGTATATACAACATTGTTTGAAAAGCTGCCATTTTTACTGCAAGTAAATATGCTTCATATAAAATCCTAGGTACTCTCATATTTATTGATCCCTTGATTCCACCACCAGAAATTTGTCGTTCTAGAAGCTGTCATTTTCTTATTTACAGAGTAAAAATTGTTGTCAAACGTTTGATGCCCAATCTAATCTCCCATTTCTTTATTGGCTTACGGATTGCAGGTAGGTGTGAACAGGGATTTTCAATGTCCGTAGATTATACAAATTACGTACGTACGTACCTACCTACCTACCTACCTACCTGCCTACCTGCCTACCTACCAACATGTATGCATGCATACATACATACATACATACATACATACATACATACATACACACATGTACATGTGTTTATGTATATGTACATGTGTGTATCAGAGAGTAAAATTAACATCACAAACTTCGTCGTGGTATGCAAATAATCTTTTATTCATTTATTTAGTAATAGCCTAAACAGTAGCGCATTACCCTATGGAGAGTATCGAGTTTGAACCACGGAATAGGGTGATAACGACTATGAACTATGGAATAGGGTAATAACGACAAGGAAGTGGTCTAGACGATAAGACTCAACTATAACTTACTATATAAAATGCGAATTTTGCTAAGGCAAAGGATTCTTGTGTTATTTATATGATTATAAGTAAATTTGCAAATGATGAAGAAACAGTTTTCCTCGTGGACCCACATACAGTACCTGACACACAGTCTCCACGTCACGTCAAACAATTCTTCATTTCTCTGCTTTTCCCGAGAGCATTAGATGTCACGCGCAACAACCAATCAAACATGATCTCGTGTTGGACGGAGCTTTGCCAAAATTTAGCGTAAACTGACCCTTTGTTGGGGACTTAATCAACAGCTTTTGCTGACGCATTATGGGTGCAAGAAAAGCTGTTGATTACGAGCATAGTACCGCAATGCGTTTTAAATCGAACATGAAATAAAAGATTTGGCAAATAACACATAAAGCTATCGGCAGTTATTGACCATTTTGTCCACGAAGGTGTTTGAACGGAACGCCATGGTAACTGAGACGGTGAACGTATAAAAATGTGCAGCAGGCACTCGATTGTTGAATTTGAACGCATTTTAATATTTGCGATGGTGTGGCATTTAGACGATGTAGTTGATTTTTTGAGATAGGTAGCGGTTAATATTGATACCTGGTACAGATTTAACTAGTTCACATTTTACCATGTTCAAAATTATGTTAATTATGTCGAGGTCGTGATTTCAAGGGGTCAGCGTAGCATGTCATCAGGGCAGGAAGCAATGGAATTATTTCTTTCGCCATCTACGATAAATAAATTTCATGTGAGAAAAGATAAAACATTCCTAAGTCAAGTCTCGCACCGAATTTCTAAATGGTCAGAGTTTCAACCAACTCATTTAACTTGGTCAAAGTGTCATAGACAAGCTACGGGTTTCTTGTAGAATAATAATAAACACGGCAAGACTCTATGTTACCATGAAAAAGCTTTTAGTTTGCTATTACCGCTGGGCATAACATTGGTGCCGGGGTAAATGCCAGGACACATGCAAGGTTCCATCACGAATGTCTGTTATCCCTCATATAAAATTGGATTGGTCCACTGTATGCTTATGTCCGAGGTTTTCTGGTAATTTCCTTTGCCCGCTTGAAAAAAATTACCTGTCGCCTCACGTAAGACATCTACGCCACATTAGGCCATTTCCTCGAGTTCGCGTCCCGCCACTATCATAGGATGATGATCGACTGCCTGTGCACTCTACAAATAAATACAGGTGGACCCCAATCTTCATACATTCACAAGGTACTCAGCTGCTGAAAAATGGAAATTGTTTGTCAGTGATGATATCATTAACGCTGATATTTCTGTTCAGCAAATTACTTTTGTATCGTGGAGGAATCACATGGTGAAGAGAAGGTCAAAGCCTTTCTTCGCTGACCAGCCTGCTTATAAACGGTAAGGTTGAAGCATTAATATAAAATAAAAGGATCCACTTCCAGTTCTTAGCAAAACAGTAAATTATACATTATATTTTTACAGTGCATACCCTTGTTGCTAATCTGGGATATATATATATGAAGTACGCAGCACAGCATATTCTAAACAAACACGTCGACAGGCTTTTTCACAAGTGTAATAAAAACTTGTAACATTACATTAGACAGAGTACATGAAATACGACAAAAAGGACAACGGCGTTTTGAATGGTGCATGATATTGCCTTCCCCATGCACGTTACGTTAATGATAGTGTGCCAAGGTTGATTACGCAGAGGACAGTGTCTCAGAGTTGTTCCTTTTTTTCTTCGATTTGAAAGTAGAGTGATCTCTAAGTCATGACGTTTTTTAAATTTTGCCTTACGTTTACAATCACTGATTAAAAATGAATACAAAATGTTAACAAGGAACACACGACCATATGAAACATTACCTTTTTACGGATACTAAAATCATGCAAATACATGAATTAGTGTTCCGTGAAGTCGCTTACGAATTCACCTATCCAGAAATCTATGAAGCAGAGACAAAAGCAATACACCTCATGTGTGACATTTATCCCATGGGAAATAATCCGAGTAAGTATCATTCGCCTGACAAAATAGCAAGGATACTTTAAAATTTTGCAAAATCCTAAAATCATACTGAAAATCTGGTGATTTGTCTTGCATCTTTATGGTCCCCCTCTGCATGGTTTGTCTCTGCGGGGTGGTGTTCACAACGTCCAAGAGGTGGATCTTGCAGACCATTGTAAGTCAAGTCCATGTTGCCCGGTTAAACTTACATGTAGTGCTTAAGTGTATATATTTATATATACATATATAACTTATATTTACCGGTCCGGTTTGAGGATTATAATTGACCCGCAGACAATGGGCATGACCCACAAACTGGCTGTTGGACCTATTCCATTGTATATTTTATTGTGGGCAGTGTATGATTGCCCATAAACCATCCAAGACATATATATGTATATACATATATATATATATATATATATATATATATATATATATATATATATATATATATATATATATATATATATATATATTTATTTATTTATTTATTTATTTATTTATTGATTTATTTATTTATACTATATGGCATTTATCGAACCACACTTTGATTTTTGTTCGACTATTTGGGGCCAGGGTGACATAAGTCGACTAATAAAACCACAAAAAAATCAGCTCTGTGGACGATTGCCGATGCTTCGAGCAGGGTCTCCAAGTCTTGGTCTTTTGGTGCAAAAATTTTGGGATTATGCCACTAAAATCTCGCATTGATTTCTACACAACCAGTATGTTATTTAAAGCTGGACATGGTAGCAGTCCTCCCTACATTGTATATATCGAAAATGTTTAAAACTACTTCTGAAGTCAATAGCAGGCAAACAAGAGCGACTGCCAGGGATGATTTATATTTTCGTAAGGCTAAGTTAGCTGCTCAGTCCACAACTCTTCGTTATATAGGTGCCAAACTGTACAATGAATGCCCCCCCCCCCCTCGAAACTCAACCACACTAGCATCATTTAAATCCAACCTTGTCCAGACCTTTTTCCAAGACTTGTAATCCCTTAATAGTCCTGTACGACGTAAGTACCGTGTGCTCTTGTCTCCAGGTGTATTTTATTTTATTTTAGTTTGCAATGTCATGCATGTATGTATTTTAGTTTCAGTTTCATTTATCATTCGTAAATGTTTATTCTCTCATCCTAGAGGGCCATGTGGAAGATGAGTTGTGTCTCAACATGTTTTACCCTTGTTAAATAAAATCATTATCATATGTATATGTATGTATGTATGTATGTATGTATATATGTGTGTGTGCGCGCGTGCGTGCGTGAGTGCGTGCGTGTGTGTGTGTGTGTGTGTGTGTGTGTGTGTCATGCTCACGACAGCGACGGCATCAATGGGGTTATTAGTTCAACATTAAAAGCAGGAGATGTCCTGCCAATATTTTGCATCAATTTGACAATAAATGGCTTGTAACGAAACATTCTATTATAGGAGTATTTTTGTAAAGACAGAGGACAAGCAGCGTAGGGATTGTTTCAATCAAGATACTGTGAATTAGACATTTTTCTATTATGCTACACTGCATTGATTGGCAGCTTGATGTTGTAAATGTCATTGCAGAATTTAACATGTTATCGAGTCCCATCTATTTTGTTTTCAGCATTTGTACCAGCATTTTTCTATCTTTATGACATTTCGCTTGTACTCCCAAGAATTTAAAATCTGTACATATGGAAAAGACAGGATGTGCTTTGATGACAAATTAGGATTAGTGTAAAAATTCTTAGCGTAGTTTACAAAAAAGTATAAAAATCGTCAGCGTGGTGATCCACACATAAGTATTATAAGGATAAAACTTATCCGTGAGGTTCACATGAGAGTATAAAGGTCTTCAGCACGGTCCACTTAAAGCATAAAAATCTTCAGCGTGGTCAAACTAAAAATAGCTGCTCACTGCTGTTGCTTTTGGAAATAAGCGCGGTTTCGTGTTTTAGCTACTGATTGAAACAATCAGGCATTTAATCAGGCCGGATTATTAAAATGTTTAATGTAACAGGTGACGACTGGAGTTGAACTTACTGTTATCCATTAAATGCAACAGACTATCGTTGGCAGGCTAATGACAACGGGGATAATATTTGCCGACTGTTTACATCTCAAAGTAAAGATATTCATCATCTTCTGAAATTTGAAATTAGTTTAATCGCACTGAGGATATTTTTCTACACTGAAAATTTACTCGCACAACCATCACAGAAATCAGCAATGAAACAAATAGGCTATCAAATGATGTATTTCTATTTTTTTTATTACAAATAATCTAGTATTGACAAGAGTATCGCTACTTCACGTACTTTCATATCAGACTTTTGATGAGTATGCCAAAGGCTATTTCCATTGGTCTTAAATTTGAGCTTAGAGCCTTTTAAATGCTTATGAGATATGTCGATATAAAACAAGGGCATTTCAAATAAAACCTCCAGTGTCCTGAGAATTATATCACACAGTACATATTGTCCCATAATGCGTCTAATATGACGTTCTCTTTTTGTCGAAGTAACGTTGCACACTGGGGGCATCAGCCTTCACTCGGCGCGCTTTCGGCACTTTAGGCAAGCAGCCTCCCAGCACACTGCCTCCCAGCACGCTGCCTCCCCTCGGAATGTTGTTATCGGAATATGGTATCATTACAATGTTTGAAGAGTGAGAGAGAGAGAGAGAGAGAGAGAGAGAGAGAGAGAGAGAGAGAGAGAGAGAGAGAGAGAGAGAGAGAGAGAGAGAGAGAGAGAGAGAGAGAGAGAGAGAGAGAGAGAGAGAGAGAGAGAGAGAGTATCAAGGACTACTGGAGCTCCTGTGGGTTAATTTCAGCTGGTTGGTAAACTAAATGATCTGTGGCCTTACTCCGTGAAAATCATATTACATGATCCACTTTTGTGCCAAATGACCTGTGCTGCCCGGACATGGACGGACTTGCTCCCGAAAGACACAATAGCGATTTCACATATCTATTGTTGGGTGAAAATGAAACGAAAACTGCGCAACACAAAATCCATACCTAAATGCTGATGACTCTATAGGAGATATGCATATTAAGTTCGCGCCCCAACTGCATACCTGATTGCCTATTGTCGCTTGGCGAGATACGGGCCAGTACCTGTGGGGACAAGCGGGGTATTACAAATATTTTGGAAATACAGAATACTTATTGAAAGCATATGGAAGTGTTTCTAATATATGGCTCGGGAGTACCAGAAGAATACCAGTTTGGCATTTGTGAACTTAGATTTCTTTAAAAAAAATGCTTATTTTGTGAGAAATGATCATATGGCCTGTATGTGACAGTGATGCGACCCCCACGTCCCCCGTTATCACTAGGCGTCAAACCCGTGCTTTCTGGCGGGAAATTAATATGCACACTGCGTATTGAAATGAGACTCATACCAAATACAGAGATGCTTGGGGGTTTGGGGGGATGTTTTGTTTTGTTTTGTTTTGGTTCGGTTTTTTTTCCGGGGGGGGGGGGTGGTGGTGGTGACTGTCAGCAATTCACAGAACAATACAGCAGGTTCTTTTCAATGTCAATATCAATACATAATGAGAAGCCAGTATACCGGGGGGGGGTAACTTATTACGTTTTGTTTTATTCCTTGAATACATATAAGAGGGACTACATATGTGGGCATTCGTTAGCAATATTGTTTTTTTTTTTCGGAATTTAAGGAATACTGCTAATAACGTTATGATCATCATTATTACCAGCATCATCAGCAGCAACATTATAATCATGATGCATGCATTACATCCTTCGAAAATCTCAAGACATTCACCATTGCCTTCATATATTCAGCAAGTGATGTTAAAGCCATTGCATCAATCAATGACCACAAAACGAATCCAGTAACAGGAATGCATATATTAACCCTTCCCACATTAACCTTTCCAGTGCTGAGTTAGACGCAACATCAATGCTTGAGTTAGAGGCAATATCAATGCTGAGTTAGAGGCAGTAATAGCAAATGACGTTTGCCAATACTATGGTAACAAATTCAGATGCTAGCACAAATGCACGTGAATTCTACAAAATACCACTTACTTCTGGTTAGTGAAGAATGTCCCCAGACTATGTTAATCATGTATGTTTTACCGGGGTCATTCAGACGGATGTCACATCGATAAGCTGATGTTACCTAATGCAGTGGAACCTGTTTTGAAAGACAACCCTGTCAAGGTATGAAATGTGATACCGCGGTATTTTGTAATAAATTTCATTTTTATTTCATTTCAAAATTTATCACGCTGTGAAATGAAATACCGCCGTGATTGTAATGGGGGGGGGATTGCAGAATAAATTATTACGGTGAAATGTAATATCCTGGTTATTTTAATACAATTATATGGTTCCTTTTCACAAGTGAAAAGATCTGATTGACCAGTCAGAGCTAAGCCTTCTTATTTTCACGATTATTTGGATTTAAATGAACTTCATTGACCTGCATCTCCTTTATATGCCTATGTTAATTTTTTCGTGATCCATTATGACCAAAATGTAGACAGATAGCCTGGGGCTTCTGTAGTATACATACATGATTCAAAAAAATTTTCGACTTCACCCCCTTTCAGTATATACAGGCCGCACAACTTAACCCACATAACTAACTTGTACTTTTTTCATAAATTTTCGCTTGTCTGCTGTGGGATTTGAAGCACGTATATGTGGCACCACCTCAAACAATCAATCAATTAATCCATAAAATTGAATGAAAATACAAAAAACATTTTCAAAACACATGCTAGTATCAATCTCCAGCCTACAAGCTTAATATTTATTTGCATATGTCGTTTAAAAAGTAACCTACGTTTTCCAAAATGAAGAAACAAAACTGGGAAAATATGTTTGAGTAATTAAGGTAGCAAAAATCACAATCTCTATTGAGGGAATAAAATTTAAACAAATGGGTAGGCCTGCGTGTATTTAACTGTAGTTCCACTAATTTTAGTAGGACTAACAGTGCTTAACTTAATTTGGCACTGCTGCCACGCTCACTCCTCGAGTTAAACTTAAAAAGCACAAAAAGTAATGAAAAAGTAAGCTGTGTGATGATCTGTACTGCTGGTATTACATGTACCGCATTTTATTTCGATTTTCTCATCTATCCATATGCGCTATTTTTTTCTTCATAGTTTTAACACTGAAAAAATCAGTTGGCGCTCAATAAAGTGTACGTAAAAATGTTCCAGAATAATAGTATTAGGAAATCAAAAACACGTTTTTGTTCTCATGATATGGAAGAGTAAGTCACACAGAGACCTATTTCTTCTTCGTGTTGTTTGGAATGGACTTGAGTGCCTTTACATAAATTGAATATATATTTTTTTTAGTTTTGAACGTCCAGGTGTTACATAATATATTACATTGTGTTTAATCAAAATCTCATTTAGGTGGTTCATGCATCAAAAATACTTTCAAGACTTTGAAAAAATCACAGATATTATTAGTAATTTTAAACATTCAACAGTTCAGGAAAAATAAATAGTATCCCGTCGCCTTTTTCTGCCAAAGTCCGTCGAAACATCAATATCTGCACCCATGCAAAATACGGTACTTATATAATATTGCGTTCATGACACAAAAATTTACAGTGATTGTGAGCAATGTAGTCCATTTGCAGTGAGATCTGTATTTTGTTTAAAAAAAAATACAAAAAAAAAATAAAATAAAAACAACGGAATCCCCCCCCCCCCCGAAAATTATACAAATGATCTGCTTTACTTGTAGTAAATAATGCCATACATAAGTTTATGTCACCACCAAAAATAAAAATTTTAAATATTTAATATTATAATTCTCATTCTGACTTTAGTTGATATATATTTTTGTAGCACTGACTCTTTCGGACAAGTATTTTGAATGACACAATCATATTCTAAACTTCTGAACGTATTGACCAGAAACAAGTCTACCCGAGAATAGGTGTAGGCCTACTGCAAATCAATGCAGGTGAGAGACCCATGTTGGGATTTATTGAGGCCTCCTATTCCAACTTCGAAGCATTCTGGCCCAAAGGAGCTGCACATGACGTGGAAAATGTGTCCGTGATCCCGGGCATCCAAGCCGGCGGTAAAAAAGCATGGTACCTGCACTGCACGTTACATGACGTGAAATTGGTATCCGTGTCTTCGACAAACTATGGCGACATTATAGTCGGGTCAACCCCGAGTTTACGGAAGGGGATTTCGCAAGTATTACGTAAAATAGCGATTAAAATGACCATGCATTCCATACAATCTGAGCACTTAACTTACCCTTGAAAGAAATTCGCTTGCAGTGTGGTATATATTATATGTATCTCTGTACCCACAATTTTTGGCGTTTTTGCACCCTTCTCACGAACCTTGCCGGGAATTTAAAATACCTGTCAATCACATTTACACACGCGTACTTATCATTTCTTGGACGATATAGATTACGCCACGTTTTGCTAACGGCCGCAGAAATGTCCCAAAATGCGGCTGAAAAGAATACAAAGTGCATATAGTTACCACATATACCTCAAAAGAAAGGTACATTGATAAGAAAAGGTTATGCATTGGATATATCTGCAAGTAGCAATCTATCGTTGTAATATACACAAAATCCGCTTCCGTAGAGCAATGTTGATAGACTATAGTTACAAAATTAAGAATTTTGATAAAATAGATTCAATGCATTTCATCTAAATTTCTTGCATTATTCATAATTTTTTAAAAATCGAAATGGCCGAAGCAAACGTAGGGAACTTGCCTTTCACTCGTATCTAGAAACATTTTCCCTATATTTATGCCCATATGGAATAAGTTTATTATGAAATGTACATGTACGCAACAATAAAGCCTTAAGTAAGCTTGTTTCCCTTGATTTTTATTTTCAAGGAGGGGCAAATTTTATATATGTGGCCCGCGTTAGATAGCCTAAATGGTGTGGCTCGCTGTACATGAATCGTATTTATAAGGCTTGCAACCGTATATGAGATATAAATTTCTAATTTGTGTATATATATATATATATATATATATATATATATATATATATATATACATACGTATATACATTCATACATATATACATCATGTATGTGTGTTTTCATACATGTATATATATTTAGGCCAATATGTAGGCCCAAATAGGAGAATACATATATATATATATATATATATATATATATGTATATATATATATATATATATATACATATATATATATATATATATATTATATATATATATATATATATATATATATATATATATATATATATATACCGGTACATATATAGTTATATATTATAGATTATAGCATGCTTTGTTGACGATATGAAGTATATCAACGAGCACCGGATGCCATATAGCAGAACGAGTGAGCGAAGTGAACGAGTTCTGCTTTATGGTATCCAGTGCGAGTTGATTACTTCATATCGTCTACAAAGCATGCTATAAAATTTTTATCTCATGTTTGGGTCGACTTGTACATTTCAATACACAAAGCAAAAATTAGAACGACATTTGTAGAAAGCTTTACTCCTCATCAACACAATTACCGATGAAACCGGAAGAGTACCGATACCACCGGCCGAGTTCAGATATCACCGGAAGAGTAACGATACATCATATCGCGGCACTGTAGCTTTTAGGCCTATGATACGGTATTTATACAAGCCTGTTATAGTACTATATATATATATATATATATATATATATATATATATATATATATATATATATACATATATATATATATATATATATATATATATATATATATATATATATATATATATATATACATATATATAGGTCTTTAAGGTGTCTTGTTAAAGTGTTGTTAGACTTTATGTTTGATTAGCCGTGCTAAGGGGCCATGATCTGGGCTTTAAATAACAATGGAGACAACTAACAATATGAGCCCCTACTTCGTCATTGATAGGTTTAGTTTTTGGGGATATGAAATATGAATATCGTTTTTCAAATTTTTATTTCATTTGTTTGATTGATTGATTGATTGATCGATTGATTGATTGATTGATTGATAGATTGATCAATGTGTTGCAGGAGGTATGTGCCCCTGATTGATTGATTGATTGATTGATTGATCGATTGATTGATTGATTGATTTGGTGCAAGAGATATGTGCCCCTAATCTCACAGTGGACAAGCGACGGTGGGGGGGGGAGCTATATCGGATGGGTAAAGTCGTACAATCTTTGAATCATGTAGCCTACGTATCCTCTAGAAGCGCAAGGCTATGCGTCTTTATTTTGGTCATACTTTATCAAGGAAATTCTATATATATACATATAAAGCAACACACAAGTCAAGAAAGTTTATTAAAATTCAAAGCGTCGTGAAAATTGGAAGGCCTGACGTTAATCGGTGGATTCGGTCTTTTCACTTGTGAAAAGGGACCATTTATTGTTTTCAAATAACCAGCTTATTACATTTCATCACAGTAATTTATTTTACAATTCACTGCAGTTACATATCACTGCGGTATTGCATTTCACACCTAAGCAAACCCCACTAAATCCCTCATGCCAGTCACGATTTGTCTTGCAAACCGAGTATTTTTACAACCTATTCAAGTGTTTCCTATTCTCTAAAAAAATTTTCTGTGTACTTTTTTGCCTTTAAAAGCCTCATTCAATAGAGGTGCCCTGTAAAATACCCAATCACTAATTCCAATCAGTAATTTCGGTTGGTCACATCTGCAATTGCTTTGAAGTAATTACTGATGAAGCTATATTTAAGTCCGTACCGACACGTTTAAAAAGTGCCAACCTTGCCTGACGTCACGCTGTTTTGAATCTCACAAGTTTTTCAATGTACGTCCGTAAAAAAGGACCAAAACTCTCTCTGAATTACATTGGCCCTTTCATCTTATCAACTGTAAATGTCAAAAATGATCATTCCTGCTGTCTAGCTCTTGTCATAATTAGCCCTGAAAGAGTACATTTAGGAGTTGTAGGAACATGAACTTGATGGCTGAGAAAATACTTACTGAACCCTGCAATGTACCAATCAACAGAATTTACGGGACCTGCCCTGCCAGTCAATGATTGTCTATGGACGAAAGTACTTCCGGAGCTGTAGTAACAGACCATTTGTTACACAATTAGCCCTACTGCACGCAGGCTTGTGGGCTCACTTGATGTGATGGTTTATGTTCATCTTTAAACCCAAAAGACCCAGATGTGCGACCATACGCAAGCAAAATATGTTACAGACACTCAAATTTGTAGGATCAGCATATATCTCAAATTACCGATCAAGGCAGTTTTAGACTTCATTGAGTTATCATCATCGAAAGCGCAGAACTTTACCGGGGTCTTTTTTTTCATGGCGAACGCATTAAGAAAATATCAAAAATGCATGCCTCTATACCAAAATTTATTGGCACGATGGCGTCCGAGATAAAACTGTTTTTGAACTTAAGTGAAGCCATTGGTAGGTTTACAGTTTGCTCTCACACTCTTCTTATCGGCTTTAAGTTCTATCACATCGAGGCATCCACGGGTTTGCTTCTGCTATTGCGTTTCCTACGCAACGAAGTACCCAGCAGGGCTGTTGTTCTCCTGGTCTCCAGGCGCTGTGCCCTCGGTATGTGGCACCAGCGCAAAGCATTAAATGTGCAATAATTCTTTTCCTGGAAGCGGTTCAAATGACTGATTCGTTCCATTGAACTTCCTATCTGTTGATTGTCCCTGAGTAGATTATTGTGGCAGATAAGAACCTTTGCTCTTTTACTTGCTGATCCACGTATGCGTCTGTCTTTTTCAATAAATGTTGTTCGTCTCACTTAATGGAATCAATCAACCATATGTATCTATTCATGCACATTGTATTTACTCACTAGCCACACTGATTTGCTCAATATCTTTTTACTGGCCTATCTTGGAAACGCATAAAACAAAGAGGTAGTTGGGCAGGCAATTTAAAATGTTACTATCTTTAGGTACATATGCATTTCCCGTAGGGTTTCGTTCACATTAATTTTGTTTACTTTTTAATCTTTGTTGCAAAACGTCATGACTATATCATGAACGTATCAGCCACAAATGCCTATTGACCATTAACAGTATGTAATCATTTGACAACCTAAACAATGGTAATGATAATGCTCACAGAGAAGACATATAATATAGGCCTTCCATTCTCTCTACCAAGCTGATACCACTCATTTACAAGTTAAGATAGAAAGTTTCGTCAGCAGCGAAGTGATCTTCGTGTCGTTTAAAGTAAAAATACAGCTAGCTTCTCGGTAGAATGCTATCTTTAAAAACCATTTATTTGAAACTGACAGTGGCTCGAAAATTGCAAAAAGTGCACCGCACTGTTATACTAGCGGTAGTCCAATAAAGGAGTACGTTCTAATTTCATAATAAACGACGTTCATTCAGGATTTTAAATGCTTTAGTGCATAATGTTGGATATTTTAAAAGACTATACATAAATTTGCAACAGATGACATAAAATCCGAAAAACAATCCATGTACCACAAACAAATGTGAATGTGACTACGTATTGCGAAATCAGCCTGTTTGTTTATTGTTGTGGTGATTTTTGCCATCATTGTCTTTGATATTGTGATTGTGATTGCGATTGTCATTATCAATGTCAATGTCAATGTCATTGTCACTGTCATTTTCATCATAATTATTATCATTATTGTCATTAACGTTATCATATTTTTATTTAATCTTAATTTAATCGAAGATGAAGCCAAAAATGTGCAGATACATTACAATCACAATGCAACAATATACTAAAATCCAAGTATTACAAATTTAAGAACCTTTGTTATTGTTTTGATTTATATTTTCAGGGTGTTTTTTGTTCGATATTGTGTGACATATCATCTTTACATGGATAACGATCGGCATTTTTTGACTGAATGTCTGAGCTAAAAATCAATGATTTTATTGCTACACTATAGTAAGACGAACAATAAGGTACCAAAATAGTTGGTGCCACAAGGATCACATTCAAGCAGAGTACAAATGGAGGTAGAAATGCATTTTAAGATAGTTTCTTTCGCTTGCTGACTTACGACAAAGCCTCTCTGCCCGTCATTAGTCTGTCACAGTATCTTTCTATCTGCAGTGTATCTGACAGTGAACATTCCCACAAACAACTTGTTGCTCACATTTAAAGCACGTTCATTTAGAAGTGTTTTGTCTGTATCCATTTCAGTGACAAAACTCGACCAGCTCGGTAAAACTACATTAAACTGTAAAGGCGAAGAGTACATTAAATGACACAAAAATATAAAAATAAAAAAACAAATGTTTGACACGTAACAGGTTGAATCGATATCACATTCAGACGATACTTTTTTTTATTGAGTGTTCGCAAACATGCAACAGATAATGCATCTAAATATGAAATATTTAAATCTTTTTTCTTAAGAAAAAGAAACTTCATGCATCTTCGGTTCTGAACCCCATACTACATGCCGACCCGACTTATTCAATCGGGAATCTTAACATATGTGAAGATGAAGTTTTTGGACACTCTTAAATGCCTCGACACATCCAAAGCAATTGGTCCTGATGGTTTTAGTACTAGACTCTTGAAAGAATCTGATCCAGCTATTTAAAGATATTTTACTAAATTATTCAATATGTCTCTAAGATAAGAAACAATTTCCGACCATGCAGAAAGAGGACCCGTGTTACACCTCTCCATTAAAAAAAAGGGCGAAGAGAACTTGTGTAATAGCTATCGCCCTATGTCTCTTTTCAGTTACACAGGAAAGTATTGCAAAAAGTATCATTTTAGCATGTTTTCAACTTTTCCGAGACAACTTCGTTACCTCTGCAAACCAGCAGGGATTTATACCTGACGACTCTACAGTCAACCAGCTACTTTCTCTTTACCAGAAATTGTGCTTTGCTGTTGACCAACAGAAAGAAGACAGGATTCTTTTTCTTGATATAAATAAGGCTTATGACAATGTCTGACACAGAGGTCTTGGAAATAAACTGGAAAAATTTATTGTCGATAACCTTTTGATATGCTTTAAAATTTATCTTTATGATCGAAAGCAGTTGTAGTTCTCAACGGCCAGTCCTCCAGTTGGGGAGTATTAAGGCAGGAGTGCCGCAAGGACCAGTTTTAGGCCCGTTACTTTTAATCGAAATCAACGACAAAGTTACCATTCTAAACTCAAATTTTAAATTGTTTTGCTGACGATACATCGCTTTATCTCACACTCGATGACCCAATTTATGCTGCCACTGTCATGAACGCCGATCTTAATTCCTGAAACCAATCGTCCAAGGAATAGCTCATCTCTTCTAATGCTCCTAAGACTGATACTAATAAGAGTATGATGTCTCTCTTTTAGTCAGGAGTGAAATTTGTTTCTTCACATTGGTATTGGAAGATGAATGTTGATGCTTTGGCAACTGTGGAATCTCTTTGCTGTCATTGTTGAGTTTGGAATTTATGAATATGCATCATGTTTTTCTGTACTTTTTTATAAATACTTCATTGGTTATGTTGTGCTGTGGACTGTGTTCTCGGACTCATAGTTATAGTGGAGTTAGAGTGTGTTTATAATATTCCAGATTTATAAATATCACAAAAGCGATGTAGGCCTACTTTCTTCGTTTGCTGTAAACTTAGCTGACTGACAAGTCGGGAGAACTAAAAGGTGATAGGCCTACCAGGTCTCTTTTTAGTTTTGGCAGCAGTAATAAAATTTGTGTTTTGGGTGGTCAGGCCTATACACTTAAGACTGTAGTTAATGAAAAATACTTCAAAGGTTGAGAGGACCGTTCTGAAATCACCATTTGCCTTTTATGGGTGACTGCCTGTCTCAAGTCAGGAGTGAAATTTGTTTCATCACATTGGTATTGGAAGATGATTGTTGATGCTTTGGCAACTGTGAAATCTCTTTGCTGTCATTGCTGAGTTTGGAATTTATGAATGTGGATCATGTTTTTCTGTACTATTTAGAGGAACTCCCCAGACCATCCACCTCTCATTTTTTCAGGAACATCAACTGAAGAATATTTCACAAACAGTTATGTCTCACTTTTTAAATCTTAGTTAAAATGGAATGAACATGTAAAACAAACTGCAACTAAAGCTTCCAAACAGCTATAAATTATGAACAGTTTCCAATATCGTCTTGATCGTATAACATTAGATGTGATCTATATTTCCTCATACGGCCTTTTTCAGAATATGGTCATATGGTCTGGGATGGCTGTTCTCATGATGACTCAAAACTCCTACACTGTAAGAAAATTCTGTAAAATATACAGATTTCATCTGTATTTAGACACAGACATTTCCTGTAAATCCTGTATTACAGGAAATATCTGTAAGTGCCACCATTTTACAGAATAAATATGTACTTCCATACAATACAGAAATTATCTGTACTTTTTACAAAGAAAGTCTGTAAAACCATATATCAGAAAGGTCACGTGAAACCAGTTGGCGGTAGACTTGCAACTGTTCGGTGCAGCAGCAACATCATCTCTAAGTACGAAGACGGAAAATTTAAGTATTATCCAACCAGAAGGTGGTAAGTAATATCATATTTTATATTTTATCAATCAGTTATTGGTAGAGAATTCTTACAATATCTTTCAAGGAACCCTCGTTGAAGAAAAGTTGAGAAATTTTGTATCTCTACTGAGCACATGGGTATCATCTATAGCGGCATCCATTTTGAAACAAAGAGGCATGGAATCAAATGTAGGCCTAACAGATGATCAGATCATCATGAGCTATAAACAGTGAACGATATGATTATCTAAATAAGCACTAGGCCTATAGTATGAAGTGATGTGTTTCCTAGACTCACATCAAACAGAAATAAATGAAGTATACCAGAATCCCATATCATTTTTACAAATTTCTGATCATCATAACTCTACCGCGAGTTTGCAACGGTTGTGTACATCCGGGTACTTGTTGCAATTTATTGTTGGAGCTGCTGCAGCGAGCGTGTGCCGCTGTCAAGCACAACATTGTCATTGAGTTTTGACATAGAACATTGTAGGCCTGATCTGCAGACGTATCAGTCACTACATTGTAGGCCTGATCTGCAGACGTACCAGTCACTTATACGCCACAAAGTAAATTATTATGTTTTGACAACTATAAAGGTATTGAATAGGAAAATTTGATCCAAGTAACCAAAGTAAGGCCGGAAAGGTTAAATCAACCGAAAACCGGAAAAGGCCACAAGTCAAATGTGACCAAATAAATGGTGACCACCACTGGCACTCAGGAACTTGGGAAGTTCAGAGTCTCGACAGCCAGGTAGCCTAGGGCTAGGCGTGTTGTGGTAGCCAAAGCCGAAAATCACCAAACCAAAAGGGGCCGGAATACAAAAGCAAAAACATTCAAAAGTATATCTAGCAATTATAAAATATTCAGTTTGTACATGTGTATACTGGAAAGCTGGGAAACATCCATCAAACCATTATATGAGTGACCTATTATGTATAAAACTCCTCATGTATACATTTCTGTATTAATAAAAACACTCAACTCCGATAGTTGAGTTATGTTTTTTTTATTTTTAATGAACAGGTTCTCAGAATATCCATTGACGTATAACAAAATGGTTAAGAGTTGGATTTTGGCTCAGGGAGATCAATTTTTTAAATTCCCAATTTTGGGTGGGTGGATGGGTAAGGTCAATTTGAAAAGTTATTCCAAATTTAAAAAAAAATGAAAATTATGAATGGTCCCACGCTGACTCATGAATAAGTACAATTAATTCAAATGGTGTGAAAGAAAACAAAAATGACTTGCATATAGACATTTCAGCTGAGACTACCACCCTAGGGTGGCTGTACACATTTTGTCTCATGAGCAAATCAAAGTTTAGCCCACATAACTTTACAAACACTGCACTGATACTGCTTCTTATCAGCATTTTGAGTAGCCTGTGAAACACATTGTTCTATCATGTATATGTAACATATAGGGTATGCAGTTGCATAATAACACAATTAAAGAACAAGCAAACATTTTGTGAATGAGAGCATTTGCTATGGCATTTTCGTCCCTAGATTGTCTGGAAATGTGCTGCACTGCTGGAAAGGGTGGTATTGGCCCAATACGTACACATGTATTAAGAACTTTGTAACAGGTTGATCATGGTATATATTGTTGCAGAAAATATACTAAATTAGTCTACCATAAATAAATTTTATGGTAACTTATAATTACAATAGAGCAGATCGATTTTTATTGTCCAACTGATGTTTTCTTTCTACAGGAGACCATCTCTGTTGCAGAGATTGGGGAAATTGCTTCACCTGAAACTCCCTGCATCATAGTTCAAGGTATGTGAAAAAATCAGCATAAAAGGGACATTCTGTGGTATTTTTACAGCCACAGATGAGATATTTTGCAGAGTTTGAAAGCTGATTAATGTGATGTCTTTTGTGAACTGACATATTTGTTCTGTGAAAAAACTGAAATTTTATCAGGAATAAATGGGATATGAAGTTGCAAATTTGAAATAAGTATTAAAGTAATGTTAATATGCATGTACACAATGATAATGAATGCCTGATGGTTATATCATTTTTAAAATGCTTGTCAATTATTTAAAATGTCCTATCTGCCATATTTTATGCTGCAAACATGGTGAAGTTCTTGTTTAAATAGTCATTGAAGGTAATTTGCAGATGTAGAATTCCTCCAACTGGGCTATCTTATATTTCATGTGAATTAGAAAACATTTTTCTCAGTACTTTCAGTTCTGACATCTACTGAAATTGTGATTGCAGGGACAAGTTTCATTGAGGCAACCAACTTTGCCATCACAATAAACCACCAACTTTGCCATCACAATAGACCAATGACCTGTGATGACACATATCAACAGTCCGGTTTTGGCCTTACAAGTAGTGTTTGCATCATACTATATCCTGAACATTGTCTACCCAGTGGAAGCAGCTGCCACTCTCGAGTTCACACAGAGGTACTTAAAACATCATTACCAAGAACTATATTGATATTTTGCGGTAATTTTTGTGTGCCATAATTCATTTATCTAGGCTAAACACCTGTTAATCATTTGTATACTTTACAGAAGGCTACATAAGAATGGGACATTTGCAGATCTCTTATCATTGTTCTTGGGCCAATGATGTAACAGATAAATTCATATACACTACAGGGAAGAGTGGCTGCCACAGCAAGGTATCAGGGTCTCACCATATAAATGTAATATGTATGAATAAAAAATTTTCCTCTAGACACGATGTCTTCAAGTGTAGGATGATCTAATACTATAAAATACCACTATTTGATTCTAAAGGCAATATACACATTTACAGCTACGTACCCTTCTTTTGTTTCTGATGCTTTACTCAGGTTTGCTATTTTTTCATTCAATTTTGCAGTAAAAATATAATGTAAATTAATATCTCTATTTTTTTGCAGGTGTTTTGCACAAATCAGTCCAACTGGTGGCACAAAGATTGCTAAAAAAAAAAAAAGGGCAAGAAGCAACGTACAGGTGTTCACCCAAAAGTGCTATCATTGGTCAATGAGCTGTCCCTCTTTGAATGGACTAAGTGAATGGACAAGTCAAAGTACATATGCATGTACTTCACTAACATTTTAACAATCATGGCAGTCCATACGTCATTTTGTTCCCTCAGAACTTCAGTAAATTTTATTCGGGGCACACATTTATATTGATCAGATAGCGTATCATTCATTGGCAAAATCAAAATATCAACTCCGGCTTCCATCACATGAGTTTGCACCCTACCTACAGATCTCACAACAGAATTGGCATCCTCCTCTTTTCATCCCACTCATGAATCTGTATTTTATCTGAAACCTATTAGTTTCAGGGGCATGGAGAGGGAAAGATAATGATTGTAAGTATTGGTTCAACATTAAAACTGTCATTCAAGAGAATAAATACAAGTTCAGAATTTGAATTAAATGTTTGTTTTCATGTATACAGCTATCACATACATATATGTATTTGATCAAGGTGTATATACCTACAAAATATCAATAATGTTTGTCCCCCATAGAGTTATCACTGTAACTGCAAGTATTTTAAGGCTACATCTGCTCTTTGAATCATAGTTTCACTCTATATATAGTATACAATACATATGGTATGTGTAATCATTGCTGGTATTATGTTTGACCACACTCACACACACATATGCATGCATGTATTTGTGAGGTCCACTGAGTTTGCATTTTTAATATTTTGCAGCTTCATATATGTATGCCTGTAAGGTGACATCCAAATTTCTATAGATTTTGACTATAATTTGGTCTCAGTTCACGGACCGTTTCTGTAAAATGGCTAATTTTACAGATTTTAACTGTAAAATTAAAGTTGCATCACATATCTTTTCCATACATGGCACATTTATACAGGCTTTGACTCTAATTTGGTCTCACTCCACTGACCTTTTCCATAAAATTTCCAGTTTTTACAGATTTTGACTGTAAAATTCATCTTGCTGTACGGGCATTTTCCGTAAAACAGCTGATTTTTAAGGATTTTGTCTGTAGTAAATACGGAACAGCATTTGTATGTATTACAGAGAATTTCTGTTACATTTACGGATTTCTGTAAAAAATACAGAAATTGGGAATTACGGAAACCGTAAATTTTACGGAAATTATCTGGTTACTCTGCTGCCAGATATTTTCCGTAAAATTTACAGACTTTTTTTAACAGTGTAGAGTTCTAGGGGACATGCAATTGACTGTGGTCCATATCGTGACGGGAGCAACGAGAACCACGCGGAATGCAAAAATGTATGAGAAAACTGGTTGAGAATTACTCTCTAAACGTAGAGACTGTTCTAAACTTATTATGATGAAGCACAAAATAGTCCATAATCTTACTCCAACCTACTTGAATACTGTTTTACCGAACTTTCCAATTGACGAGAACCGATGATATAATTTCACAAAACGTCAACATTTGCCCAATTCAGGCCCATATACTTTTGATACCAGAACTCTCTTATTTGAATTTTTCCCTTAGCAACTAAATTATGGAATCTCCTCCCGCTAGCAACTCGAAATCTCTGTCACATTCAGACGAAAAATAACAAATCCTTGTACATGTCCCGTGAAGTATCCAGAACTTTTAAATGTTATTTCAATACATCCATATTTCACTCCCAATTGCGTATGTGCCGCAGTCAACTAAATGGACATTTATTCAAAATCGGTGTTAACGATTCGACAGCTTGTTCGTGTGCAGCGTTACTGAAAGTGTTTGGCATTATTTACTCATTTGTCCTCGGTACACTACTGCTCGAGACATCGCTCATTCCACTAGCAACTCTGTGGCACCCTTTCTTTAATTACTATTTTATTTGGTAGCAGCGACTGTGATTTTAATTACAATATTATCATTTTTAGCAGTACAGGAATACATAGAAAAAACATACCATTTCACATTGATATGCCACCTTAATTTTGTTGCACTGTACTTCATATTATCCATTCTGGCCGTCTGTACGAGCCCTTCTAGCTGTGTTGCGTTACTGTGGAATAAATCATTTTTTGTTTAGCCTGGGCTGTGCCACCTCTCGGGTCCATGCATGCAATGCTGGTCTCGATAGGCAACGGGTCCCAACCGTCCTGCAAACATCTGTCCTGCGCTTCCTTCTTTTTCCAATAAAAAGTATTAATGTAGGGTCTAGCCCTTCTCTCTGATTGTTATTCTCTTTGAATAAAAAAATATGTTTAAACCAACTGGTTTCCCCGGCAAAAGTATGCTCAAAATGAGTGTCACTGACTATGACGGCTACTTGACCTACTCTCCCTGGGTGGGTATACGTGTACACGGATTTTTAACCTACCTCTCCGTGCTAATTTTTGAAGATCAAAAGAATGAAGATAACTCTAAAGTAGGATTGCAAATTAATTTTAAAAAGTTTGTATGCAGCAGAGCGCATGTGAACGCGACGCACAGTTCGGTTAACACGTGGCTTCCACTGTACCTTGGAATGAGTTCCAGCTTGCAATTGACAGCTAACAGTAACTTCCTGTTGATATATGCGGCGTGAATTTCTATCAAGGTTCCACTCTAACATACAAAGCATTGCCATATTATTAATTTGAATATTTATCTGTTCCGGAATCTTAAACAGAATAAGGAGCCCTTGAATCTAACAACAACCCATCATAGTGTCATTACAGAATTATGTGTATCTTTTTTCAGCGAAGGACCAATTTGACATTTCAGTACTTATAAAAGTTTAAGAAAGTGACCAGGCAACATTGTATATTGCGAATCAAGTTTATTAGAGAAGTGGTTTAAGAACTTTCTTCGTTCCAATATACCTGATCAGATGCAGATTACATTGATTGGAACAGGTGCGCGCATGCCATATTTTGGTTGGGGAATAAGATATGGTTTTAAATTAGTAAAGGGCTGAAAGACCTGTATGTAGGTAATAAATTTCACGTGCATTCAAATTAACAAGAGCGTTTACCTGTGTTCCACTCACCTACACCCTGGTATTTTAACCGTTTACCGCTCAAAACTGCCCAGAAACGACGGTTTGTAAATTGTCGTCTACGTTTGCTATCACTTGAATTTCATATTACCAGAAAACAACTTTGCCCCGAATTGTATATAAGTCGTTTCATGATAGCATGTCCCAGGTCAAAAGCTTACCTCGCATAACCGCATCAAGAAAAGCTATTTTCAGTCTTATTTTGACCAGAGAATCGTTAATATTTCTTCAGATCGGTTTAAAATCATGTCATAGCTAGCCAGTATAGCATTTCAGACCCATAGGAAGGAAAACAATTGACAATAAAATCTGACAGAGGTTGACGGTAATCTACTTGTAATCGGGGAAAAGCATGTTTTGCAAATAATAGTGTAATAAAGCTGCTAAAAGCACAGTCCATTATCTTACAGTAATATAATGTGTCGTCAAGTACCGCAGGATGCCAAAGTAGTCGGCCTGATGCTTTCGTTTGGTCACGACACTTGCGTCGCCACTTGCATGCAAATGTTGTGTTTTAATATTAAAGAAACAATACTGATATATATGCGGTCATTTAATTGCACCCTTTACACAAGAAGGTAAAGATATATTTTGAACCAGTGTACCACCAGATGCTTTGTAAACCTCATGATTACCCATGTACTCAAATGTTAATCATCGTAGAAAACTTCTGCTTGCGTTTCTATCGAATTTATAAATGTGACATGGGTTTGAATCTTAAGAAATACATTCATCTTCAGGCACTGGCGGTAAGAGTGGCTGCCAAAATAGATCTGTTTGATCTATTCGTGTAAAATGATACTATATTTGCCGTTACAATGTCACAGCAGTATAAGCATCAAAAACCACCGCATAACGTTGATTCATCCAGCGTTTTTAATTCGTTACGTATATGTGACTCAGGTACTACATATTCCTTTTAGATAAGGTGTCAACATCGAACGAAACAACACCAAAAGTTGCCATGGTAATCCCATAGGTCCGCTATGCAGGTAGCCCAATCGATCTGAGTCTTGCCTACAAGATGGACAGGACCCAGACGTGGTATGATATTCTTTTGTACTTTCTTCTTCTATATCACTGTATGTATTCACTTACTGGAATTTACATTACTGTTCAATCTAGGCACCAGGTTAATGTGTTTTGACGACATTCTGAGCACCCTCATCGATCAATATGACGTCATCCTTATGTTCGGCTTGTTACGCTTGTGTCCCATGTTTTGTCATCTTATCACTGCGGGCTAATTTGACATTTTTCCATCGATCGCCATGGCTCTGCTGGCAAATCGAGTGGGTTCCACCTTGTATAGTGGAAGTATTCATTGAACCACAAATAGCATCTAATGTACTATTTTTACATGTACATGACTAAAAGTAACTCCAGTCTATGATGAAATGATCTGCATCAATTATATAAATATTTCATAAGTCTTTCTTTTATCCTCTAATGTAATTCGTAAAGATAAGATCGCCTCTTGATATTCTTGACAGTCCTTGGCAATACAAACAATTTTCCTAGATCACATTTCGGTATGTCTGCAATAAGTAGTTCCGATTTTGTAAACGTGAATGTTCGCGACCATCGACTAGCGCTATTGTACACTTACCCTTTTTGTTTAAAATAATATATTTTTAGAACGAGAAATGCATCCGTGACTTGTTATGATGACCCGAGGCTTGTTTTCAGGTTAAGCGAACTGGAAAAAATTGCAGGAAAAACAGTTCCAGACTCCTTCATTAATTATATATTCTTTTATAAATTTTTCACGTGCCTTCGCACGCAATGTCTAGCAGTATTGAGTTTCCCATTTTAGTTGTTCATATAAGCCTCTCTGGACAGAAAAATGATTTTATAAGACACAATTATCTTCAACACACACATTAAGATATTTTGCTGGCATTGCGTACGTTTGTTTCTCATGATTCCGAGGGCATGTTAAAGTATATCCACTCGCTAATACATAAGCAATTAATGGTCGCATTCTTCAGGGATGGTGAAATATTTTAAAGGGTAGCAAAAGTAATTAACCACTAAGCGTACATCTACGACTGAGGTAGACGCTCCTTATTTGCATTATCTAGTATCTGTCCAAAGAGCAACGAGAGGATCAAGTGGAGAGCGCATCGAGCAACAAGATGCAGGAGTCTCAGAGGATCTTGTCACTGCCTAACATGTTATTGTAATTGATAGAGACTGTGTAAAGAATAGCGCTAGTTGTCTGCCCTCCAGATATCGCAGTACTGGGTTTCTTTATATATGCATCACATCGAAAAGAATACCAGCGCACGTCCTCTGTGGCACGTTCCGGGTGTAAGGAATTTCCGCACTCGGGCGCTAGACCAAAGACTGAATGTTGTCAATAGTGATCACATAAGTCCCTTAACCACTGTAATAGCAATTGAAGATCTAGCAATTTTTGTATTGCCCTTGTTCCCTTGCGGACCCGTCACTCGAAGAATTAAATCATACACGACACAAGCGGACTCAAGCTTGCCCTTTTTTATCGTTATCTTGTCATTGTGCATATGCTATAACTTCACCTTTAAGGGAGAAGGTGCCCCGCAAATGTCGGGAACTTATACCGTTGGTCAGGTGAGGCGCAGATGTATTCATGGGCATAACAATCTGGAGAAAGGGGTGCCAAGTAAATGAAATTTTACTGGCCAGCATCACCAGCTCCTCAAAAAAGTCTGATCACGTCTAAAAGAACGCACATTTTTCCCCATTTCCAATCCGAGATTGATTGACACTCCTGTGGCATTCTAACAAAATGAAAAAAAAAAAAAACTTTCTGCACATATTGGGTCGTATGAATGAAGGGTCTACTTTGACTTTAGTAGCATTTTGCAGTGAACGAGCTAACCAAATAATTTGTGGTCAGAAAAAAGTTTCACTGGCACCCTTTCCGTCTCCAGTTTCAAGGCAACATACTGGCCACCGTGACAGAAATGGCAAAAATAAAGATGTTTGTGCTTAAGTGTAACATGCAGGCAGTCATATAAAACCTAGCGTAAATGGAAAAAAGCCTAGTGTATTATAGCATTACAAACACATATGATGAAAGACAGAAAAAAGAAAGGAAGAAAGAAAGACAGGGAAAACATATAGAAAGAAAGTAAGAAGAAAAAATTAAAGATAAAAAGAAAGAAAGAAAGAGAGAGAGGGGGGAGGGAGGGAGGAAGGAAGGGAGGAAGGAAGGAAGGAAGTAAGGAAGGAAGGAAGGAAGGAAGGAAGGAAGGAAGGAAGGAAGAAAAACCTACATTTTGCACAAAGACTAGTGCTTGACTTTCGCCTCCGGCCTGTTCAAGTAACATAATTATGTCTGTGTGCCAACACAGAAATTCTGTCTTTCTTTCCTTCTTTCTTTCTTACTTACTTTCTTTCTTTCTTTCTTTCAATCTTTCTTCTTTACAGGCAGTTTTATCCGACAATTTTTCGGACACTATTACATTTGGAAACTCCAAACTTGCCATGATTATACATGTAGCTCCAGACATGAAGTCATGTCTTTTTACGAAAGGGGTTGGTGATTTTGAAAATTATGCAAATGAGGGCCATTTGAAAATTTAAATTTTGGATATCTCTTAAACTATTATAGGCACAGGTAAGCAATTCAACTTCAATTTATAAGTTTCTAACACAGCACATTTTTGAAAATTTACATATGACCTCCAAAGGTCAAGGTCATTTGGACCTTTGAAATTTTCACCCAAACATCACTCTGTCTTTTTTCATCTAATTTTGACCATACTGGACCCAAATTGTAGGTATTCCAACACTGAATATTTTTGTAATTTACACGGAACCTTCAATATAGATCATTTGAACCTTTGATATTTTCATTCAGCCATAACTCTGTCAGTTTTCATCCAATTTTGACCATATTGGACTCAAATTATAGGTATTCCAACACTGCATATTTTTGTAATTTACATGTGACCTCTAAAGGTCAAAGGTCAAGATCATTATTTGGTACTTTGCAATTTTCTTTCAGCTATACATGTACCTCTGTTAATGAGTTTCCTCAGAATACACATAAATCAGACATATTTTCTCATATTAAGCTGGTGATAAACAGCCAAGCTGTTATGCTACCAGAGGTAATTGAACTGTGAAACCCTGGCCTCCATACCTGTCAGTACACAACCAATGGTGCCAGTGCCCAGTGCTGTGGCTTACCCTTCAATCCCCAGGGAGACTGGCTGTGTTACTAGAGTACTTGTCTCCATTGTGTTACAAAGCCCCTTCCCCAAGCACGCTACAGAGTCTGAAGCCTCCTTGGTGTGACTCCCCATCACAATGAGCTAATGCTGACTGAGAGGTGCCACGCGGGAGGACATCATCATCATCATCATCATCATCATCATCATCATCATCATCATCATCATCATCATCATCATCATCATCTCCTTCTTCTTCATCATCATCATCACCATTATCATCCAGATGTACCATTTCAACTACAATTGATAAGTTAGTCACATAGCAGCATCCAATGAAACCAAAGTTAAGCATGTCTTTGGAAAGGGAGATTCAGATCAAATACCAGAAATCACTCAAACACTGTTCCAAACTCCCTGTAATGACCAACCGTATAATGGAATGATTTTGATCAGGGTCAGTGGGTACATTGGAGCAAGCAGAGCTCACATAGCTGTTGTATTTCTGGATCCAGCAGTGACATTTGCTCATTAGTTAAATACCGATACCATTGTATCTAACCTTTATAAACACTGCCCACTTCCAACAAAGATTCATTTTATTTCATCCATGTTCAGCCTGTGCTAACTTGCGATTTTAGTTTGTCCACACCTTTAGTAGGTTGTTGAACCTCGACAGACATGTACATATAACATGGTATAGATTTTTAGGAGCTATGTGAAATTGGATGTTGGATTTTGTCTGTGCAAACTTACAACTTCAGTTTGCTGACACATTCATGCTGGTGGCACTCAATTGTCAAACACATAGATCTCTATAAGAGCTATGTGAATTTGAATCTTGTGTATGAAAGTGGATTAGGTGAGCCTAATAGTTGATATTAGTAGAGACTGTGTCACATAAAATTCATGTTTCTTTGTTCCCCTAAATAGTGAAACTCAAAAAAATGTATATCAGTGTATACATGTTTCACTTGTTGAACTCATTTTATGCCCCATATTTACAAAGCATGGGAATCTGGTGATGTGGTAAATTTTACTTCACTGTTTAAATGGGTTTACCATCATATTCAATAAATGGGTTTAGCATCATATTTAAATGTTCCATTAAAAATCATGCAAAGTAGGGGCGATTAAAAATTTAAAAGCTCCGTATCTTCCAACCTATTACAGATAAACACAAAATTTAAAGTAAGGTTTGTGACACCTGTCAATTTAATGGACAGTGAACAAAAACTGTAGCATCTGAAATTATGGGAATTATCAGCACTTGAAGCATTAAAAAGTGAAATATCCCCAAACTATTATAAATAGAGGTGTCAATCCAACTTCAATTTGTAGGTTTGTGACATAGCCGCATCCAATGAATCATGAACCAAAGTTGTAGCATTTTGACTTATGCAAATTAGGTGAATACACAAGATTTAATTCTTGAATAACTTCAAACTCTTACAGATGGAGGTGTCATTCCAACTTCAGTATGTAGGTTTGTGACATAGCTGCATCTAATGAAACATGAACCAAAGTTGAGCATTTCAATCTATACAAATAAGATGGATACTCAAAATTTAAATCTTGACTAACTTCAAAACTACTATAGACTGAGGTGTCATCCAAACTTCAGTAGATAGATTCGTAGAATAGTTGCATCCAATGAACCATGAATCAAAGTTGTAGCAGTATGATTTATGCAAATTAGGCAAATAAACAAAATTTTAATCTTTGAATAGCTTCAAAAATATGATAGATTTAGGTGCCTTTCCAACTTCAATTTATAGGCTTTTGACATAGCGGCATGAAACCAATAATATTGCAGGAGTTCAATAAATAATGATTAGGCAATCTTTAAAAGTTTTCTGAACACACAGACTGATTTCCTGACAAGCAAAATCAATTTGTCTAGTTTTCCAAATGTGTTAACTGTCTTAATGTTTACTACGAGACATATCGGACGTAAAGCCCGTACGGTTTCCTTCCTGTCAGAGAATTACGGTATGTGCCACGACTGGCCACAACAGTCCAGCCCGTGAAATAAAGGCATTGATTTATTTGTCTCATGTTCTCCTGGGATCTTAAACTCATTTTACTCGTTAAGCTCTACTAATTATTCTACGTTCTAGTACCCCCCCCCCCGTTTCAAATAAAGGTGGAACACTTACGTGTAGCTCTTGCCTCAGGGCACACCTCGGAACAGCTTGCGGTATAAAGTCAAGGGAAAGCACGAAGGTGACCGCGCAGAAGTGAGACATGTTACGGTCGGAATATTTATTTATCTCTCAAATAACGGCTCGCTCCCCAATTCATCACACAGAAAGGGAAAACAGGCGAGTAAAACCAATCGTAAACTAGGAAAGATGATTTGCTGCATAACAATTCAGTGTGCGTGTCTTCAAAGCATATTGGTGTGGCAATGTACAACTATTCCATAACACAGGAGTAAAACCTATTAAGTTACGGAATGATTTGTGAGAGCATGGGCTGTAACTGACCCTTCCTGCATCTCCCTGTTGCATCGTGAAGGAGTAGAAGTTGAAATGGCATCTCTGTTTATCATAACTTTGAAGTTATTGAAGATTTAAAATTTATATTGGTGCTATTTAGCATAATTTAAATTGCTACAACTTTTACTTTTAATTCATTAGGTGCGCAATGGTCGACAACCCCCTGGGAGAAGTTGGAATGACATTTCTATCCATTATAGTGTTGAACATATTCAAGATTGAAAATTTTGAATACTGCTAATTAGCATAATTTAAATTGCTACAACTTTTGTTTTAGATTCATTACATGCGCAATGTTCAACAACCCTCTAGTAGAGGTTGAAATGACATCTGTATCTATAATAGTTTTGAAGATATTCAAGTTTTAAAACTTCAAATGCTGCTTATTAGCATAATTTAAATGGCTACAACTTTTGCTTTAGATTCATTACATGCGCAATGGTCAATAACCCCCTAATAGAAGTTTGAATGACATCTCTATATATTATACTTTTGAAGATATTCAAGATTTAAAATTTCGAATGCCCCTAATTTGCATAATTTTAAACATCTCCATTCCTCTGTATCAAACGGTCAAACTCCTTGTATGGAGGTACAATCATGCCAAGTTTGAAGTTTCTTTGTATAATAGTGTCCGAGAAAAGTGTCGGACAAATTTGCTGGCAAAGAAGAAAGAAAGAAAGAAAGAAAGAAAGAAAGAAAGAAAGAAAGAAAGAAAGAAAGAAAGAAAGAAAGAAAGAAAGAAAGAAAGAAAGAAAGTGTATCAACACAATACACACACTTTAATTAAGTAGATGTGGTCGGGGTTGATCACAGGCACACGTCCCAAAGAAATTTGTAGAACCTGGGCATTTACCATTTGACGATGCAGCATGGAGATGCAGGAAGGGTCAGTTACAGCCCATGCTCTCTCATTATTCAATAACTTAATAGGTTTTACAGATGGTTTCTATTAATAACAAACCCTACCCGTAATTTGCAAATGAGAAACTAGTACATCTGGAAGTAACTGAAACCAACCATATACACAATGGGTGTAAGGACAAGGTCTAAAAATATATGAGGGCCACACTTCATTCCGTCAGTGTACCTAACATTGTAAATTATTTACAGAAAAGACCAAATTCATAGGCAGTGATGCATTGAAAGCATGCATGTCATTTACAATCGATATGACATCCTTTACTTCGTCACTCCGCAAGCATCCCCCCTCCCCCGACATAAGTTTCCTATTATCTCACAGGGCCAAAGACAATCTCGGGTTCGTGTCGAAAGACAACGTGTTTGATATTAACTCATAACAACTGTTAATTTATGACACATGTATATGGATAAATATACATATGTGTGTGTATATATATGTGTGTGTGTGTGTGTGTGTGTGTGTGTGTGTGTGTGTGTGTGTGTGTGTGTGTGTGTGTGTTCCGGTCCTTATTCTTCGAAGTTCTGCAGAGATGAATGGTCCATCACATTAATACGATACTATGGTGACAAAATGCATAGTCGTGACCCTTAATTTATCTGAAGATCATTTGTGAAGCATGCTGGTACAATATTGATGACCACTTTTACTTATATTATTTTCCATATGGTACTCAGAACTAAATTAACATGTTTCTCTGGAAGGGAAGTCATTTTATTCAGCTGAAAACCAATACCCAGGTCGTAGTTGAAAGTAGATAAGATGATATCAGGAGAGCGTGTGGGCTGAGCAAACAGGTGCTGACAACACATGCTCGGTTCCCATCAACCAGCTTGGATTTTTATTCAATGATTTATATCGTTTTTTACGTGGTACTTGGCTTGTAGATATATAAATCACTCATGTTGTAACAACGCGTGTCAGCTATACAGAAATATATACATGAACTCACAAAATGATCCATGCACTTACTCGTTACGTGTTTATGTGTGCTCGCGCGTGCGCGTGTGATACCAAAGCATTCTTCCATTGCCACCTGCCGTTTACGTCCGATACCAACCAGAATCATTTATACCATGCAGATCACCTCGTGTTCCGGGCAAGTGTTTTTTTTTTTTTTTTTTTTTTTTTTTTTTTTTTTTACTGGTATGATCTACCCTTATGGCACTTTGTTATGGGTGAGACCTTAGAGATCCTTATAATTAAAGTCCCCATGATAATTTAGACCTCGTGCTCCTGAAAGTGTAAACGTGTAAGTCTGTTTGACATGTAAAGAACATTGATTATTACTGAAAACGTAAACTACCACAAAATTCCAGCAAAATCCACGTTACTCTGTAATTCTTCCATGGCGAAACGTCAAGATTTTTATATTTCTCTCAACAGGATCACTTAGTATAATATCGCAAAACTGGATAAATAATATACAGCCGGGACAGGCCACACTTTGTGAGGTGATAGCGGAAATATTGGTAGATACATAGGATTTGATGTCTAACAAATGCCTGAGCACAACTGTAAGATTCCACGCTTTTACGCCAACACCAGAAAATTGGTCAAACTAGCAAAATACCTATGGATGGAAGGGTTAACTTTTCTTAACTCCCCCACCCCCCCACCCCACCCCGAAACAAGGGGGCATAAGCATGACCTGCCAATCAATAGGTGCAGCAGCGCTACAATGCGATTGGTTGGGGCCGCCATCGTCACGACAAACCCACTGGAGGCTTGGATATATATTTCTTTAGTTCGCTGTTCTTTCTGAACTTTAGTTCTTGAAATGACAGCCTGGTCACACACAATTTACCAGATATTTGCAAAGCCATTGGTAGCAGACAGAGTTCCCAGCAAAATAGCCTAGGTCCACAAAATTTACTGGAGATTTACAAGTCTATGATCATTTGTGTGTTTTTGCTATTTTTGGCTTGTACAGAACTAACTCAGATTGGGATGAAACTTTGTGAATATATTCCTTGTGAAAGGGTCAAAGTTGTTCACTAGGTGGCAGTGTTATGGATTTCCTATTTGTACCGATTTTTTTTTTTTTTTTTTTTTTTTTTATTTATTTATTTCGGGTACTTATCGTTAAATGCACCTTTCCTATCGACTACTATGCAAGTCAATGGGCATTCTAATGCTAATTCACATTTTTAACTTCTCCAAAACCGTCAACCAGATTGACTTCAAACGTGGTGACAATGTACCTTGGGTTGGTCTTTATTCAGTTTGTTAAATGGTCACGCTTGAGTGATTTTTTTTGGATTTTTGCGAATGTTTTTGTCAATTTTTGGGACAAACCTTCTTTTCCAAAACCGCTAACCAATCACTTTGATATCACAGGGGACCCGGAGTTCGTAATCTGTTCACCAGGTCGCGCTTCAATTTTTAGCTCAGATGACTTGTTAGGCAGAGCTTTTAGGGGGCTCAGTTGTCCGTCTTCGTAATACTTCTAAATGCCATATACACTCAGCTGAAGCTCAACACAGGTCTGTTCACTTGTAACCTTGATTTTGTGGGACAAGCTTAGGTCTGCTGAACACGGGCTGTTCACACAGCCCTCTAGTTTGTTTATTTTATGACAAAATCTTTGAGAATTTTTCCCAAAATCTACCTTGCCAATTCTGGGGACTTCTGAACTTTAATTCATTGACAGGTGGCGCTGTGATTTTTTCTAATGTTTATGTTAAAGCTATTTTGACTTCTTACTGACACTTTAATTGTTGCAAAAAACCTGACGGAAATTTAGTTTGTCTGAGGCTTAAAGTAAAATGTTTGTGAAGTTGTAATAATCAGGATCCCTGATTTTAACTTATCATTCAATTTAGGAACTTGTCTGTCAATTGGGTTAATGTATGCATTCGTGTTGATTAACATGTAAGTCTGTGGTATTTGCAATAGTAATTCACACTTTGAGCGTCTGCAAGACCGTTAGCGTGCTGCACTTCAACCTTCTTCGGGATGTACTTTGGGTGCATCTCTACAAAATGTGTTTAAGTGGTCATGCTGCAAAGCTTACCAGATTTTGTTCATTGTTTTTTTTTTGTTTTTGTTTTTTTTTTGTTTGTTTTGTTTTTTTCTTTTAATGTCCAAACGATGGTCACCAGGCCACATCGGTCTCTGTATCCAAAGTCAGCTGAACACAGGATTGTGACAGTCCTCCAGTTTATCCATGTGCTGTTATCAGAAGACTTGGACGAGAGTTAAAAAAGCAAGTTCACTGGGCTGACAAAATACAATTCCTAGTCAATAGGTTTTCTCTGTGCGTTGGGCACCAATGCATTCCCTATAAAACTACCGACTTTTGTGTGCAAGTTAGGGTTAAGCAGACTGTGATTGTGTAATGTATCCTTTGGATCCGCTTAAATTACATCATTTAATGTATTGTCACTGCATAAAGCAATTTAGCACTCTGTGGGGCGTTGTCTCTCGCGCTGTTGTGTTCAAGAGATGAGATATATGTGCTTTATACTCCTAGAGACAAGACAATGCACAACAAAGAACACTGCTGTGGGGCAATTGTGTTTGAATGTGCGAATCATCAACCAGATTCATCCCTTGTGACTGCAAAGCGGTTAAAGTCTTATACATGTATGGGAATACCTGATCATTTCTAAGTGAATCAATTACGTAAACCGTGCGTTTTGATTAGTTTGTAAATGTAAGCTCAGGTGGTGTTAGATTGTAAATGTAAGCTTAGGTGGTGTTAGATTGGATTCACTTACAGGTGATCGTACCTGCACAAATTATGATACTAAATATGTGGGGAAATAATTACCAGCAGCACTGCAATTACTTGCAGGAAAAACGAAGCCTGTATTGTGGGCTGGACTCTAAATTAGATGCTTTCAAGTCTTAACAAAATTACTTGGGGTAAGGCAGGCTCGTGGTACAAATATACTTTCCCTCTTCCATCACAAAATAAATACACTTTCCTCATAATTGACTTGAAAATCGATGTATTTACGTAAAACAGCCCTGACATCTTTTGAGGTATAATTATATCTTTACGATATTAGGAGAAGCATTGTGGACTCGTACGCCTTGGAACTGCATATTGATGTATAAAAGTAAAAAAGGCACTTGGGTCTAGAAGCCGGGTACTGCTTACTGATGTAAGAAGGTAGATGGACATCGTATTTTCAGAAGTTGGAAATCGTTTGCTGATATGAAGGGCATCGTATATTCAAAATTAGATACTTTTTACTAATTTAAAGAGGTAAATGGGCATTTTATATTCAGAAGCTGGAAGATGTTCCAGCTCATAGCGACCACGGTTTCAAGACCTCGCAAGCGGTTTTTAAACCTTTTTCGTCGGCGAAGTCTTCTTCATGCATGGATCTTGCGCGCGCTCAAGCAATGAGCTCCCTTCCCGACATACCTTGCTGTGAAACTTACCTCGCGGAACCAGAGCCGCACGATAGTATTTAATACTGGTACCCTAACAAAAGATAGCAAGTGCACGCCTGAAGGCAGGACGATCATTAGACCCATGGCAGGGTTCAAAAATTAAATTCATCACATAGACAAGCGAATGTTGAGCTTTAAAAAAAATAGGCCAAAAATATATTCGAAACGTTGCAAACTTACGTGCGCATTTACAGGATGCAAGGCTATAGAAGATTATTTGTGACAATTATTTGTTGAGCACAAAACACAAATACATATTGTTATGTGCAGCATTTGGTGGAGAAATAACACAAGTGGGTTATAGAGTTGTGTTTTGGATAATCAGTGATTACATGCTATTAATCTTTTGTGTTTGAAAAGAAGACATTCATTCTTCACAATCCTATTGTATACATGTATCTTTCAAAGTTGTTCTGTACTTTCGGTTTGATGAAACGTTTACAATTGTACTTAGATAATTCGACTTTGAAGTATGTTAATCATAAGGACCACTCATTTGTTTGCACCAAAAGTGTTGAAGTGTGGCAATGAGATTTTTTTAGAACAAGCTAGGATCATGCTATGTGAAGATTAAACTGACCAAGCTTCCAATACTATAAAGCAGAATTACTTCTTCTTTCGACAGGTCGGATGGAACAAATATTTGTGGGTGGGAAAAATATTCGCTGGGGGCATAGATATTCGCTGAACATTTGTTCCTGGGGGAACAAATATTCGGGGTGACGTTCTGTAACACTTGTATGTATAGTCGACTCCATTTGACCACTTTATTTCCTTACAAATTTTTGTTGAGCATGAAAGCTGGCCTTCTGGCACAATATATCATTTGCATAGTTATTGTTTAAATATGAGATTTCTAAACTGGCATTATAATTAATTTAGTAATTTGAAAATGGGCTATATATAGTTAATTAACAGTGGGTTTTTACTATAAACCCTCCTGACCCAGGTGCACCTACGTACTGTCCTAACACCGTATCTGAGTGAGACATCATTACAGGTGTTGAGGTTGGCACCGCATCCACCCAAAAAATAAAACCTTAACTTGGTGTTTGTTGTTGTTGTTGTTGTTGTTGTTGTTGTTGTTGTTGTTGCTGTTGCTGTTGCTGTTGCTGTTGTTGTTGTTGTTGTTGTTGTTGTTGTTGTTGTTTGTGTTCGAGACTGGGTGTTTTTCATGAAAAAACTTCAAAATTAGTTAAAGTTTTATTGAAGGGTATCACGGTTAATATTCCATAATCCGACATGGGGCACAACATGAGGCCTTACCTGGACCTCCACTGCGCTACTTTTAGTATGTTTTCTTAATATTCAGCTAGTATACACTTCAAACATTGCAGCTGAAGTGTTGTCAATTCAAATTACTCCCAATTTCGAGATTTGACTGTGTGGCGTTTTATTTTAACGTGATTCCCTGTAGTCTTGCTATTGTTGATTCACGGGAATAGCGAGGGCAAATCCATACAACAATGAGTCCTCAGCCTGACGGTACACCATTTCTGTGCCGCAGAAGCCGTCCCTCCTAACAAAGCAGCTCGAAGCCTCATACTGGGGCAACTACTGTCACCGTTCTCTGACTATGTCCGTACATCTTGGTATGATTGCTTACCTATTATCGCTCATGGAACGGCTATTGCGGGCCCTAGAATGCCGGGGTATTTATTTTTTATACCCAACACTCATACAATGCTCTATTGTCCACTTGAGAACTATAAGATCTATAGGGAGCACAATCTGGACAAAATTTTCTTATGCTAGATAGGTACCTCTGATTAAATGCAGTGTAATTAAAATCATTTAAAGAAATATTTAACACAAAACTAAACTCAAAGTTGGTGTTTAAGAAATAAATCTATGGTCAGAAATTGTTTGCTGTTTATTAGACACAAGCAGAGGACATTATGCAAAATCCTCTCTGCAATCACACAACAACTTTTGTGTTGATCAACAAAAATTCCGAACAAGTTGGGTTTTCAAAAACGCAAAAGCTCGAGTGCATTGGCCAGCTTTTTAAACCGAAAGAACACTTGCTCCACAACTATTTAAAATTTGCTTCAATGCCCAACGTGTAGGCCCACCATATATGAATTCGCGATCTTGATCCGGTGATCTCTTTGCCTGTGCAGTGTCATCTGACGGAAATATATGAAACAATTTATGTTTGTAGTTTAGGTAAATGCAGACGACAACCCAACAACGCAAAAATTGACAAAAAATATCAAAGCGACGTTTAAGCCAGCCAAATTTCGCACCCGAAACAAAGCAGGAGCAAATCTTGCCGACCTGAAGAAAATACCCAACCAAATTCATTTCCAGCTAGGACGCAGACTTATTTTGTGATCGGATTAGATTTTGCTGTGGTATATTTGTGGTTTTACTGACCTTTATTTCATTTCACATTTTTATTTGGTGATCTTCTGTTACTTTGTACTGCTTGCCGTCTATGTCTCTATGTCAAAGCCTCTTTCGATATCGGTATTGAGTGCAGGAGGTACTTGGCGAAATTAAGATTGTTGAATTTTAACTGTTTGTACCTTATGCTTTGATCCGCAAACGGCCAGATTCTAAAATTTTCCGATCTGGCGTCCCAAGCCACGCTAAAGAAAGTTGATGTTTCGGATGATCTAATTTTGTAGCTCTGATCTTAGTCTTCCAGTCAAGGGATTTAATCGGAGCCCCACGGTTGTTTGGTGCACTTAAATGGATGATACTGTGCGATCATACATTTTCGCGAGGGATATATATTCCCGATTTTTCCCGAGGAAACCCAGTTCGGTTTTTAAACTCGGAAAAGTTGTAGCACTCTTGAATCTGGAATGAAAACCTGCATAAAATCGGGAAAGCAAAACTCGCGAAATACTTATTTGAAATGTTTTCGGGGAATTTTGTGGCCGGGAATATAAATTATTATACCGTACACAAAGGGAACCGGCTTCACGTTAAGTATAAATTAACTCATTCCATACCAGACCCTGTTTTTTCCGGATATGCACCTAGATTTAAGACGACAATTGCATATTTAAATTCTTCATGAAAAGAGCTTTCCTTCAAGTACCAACATGCCTATAGTCATAAGTCAATGGTTCTGCAGCTGCCTGGCAAGTCATGCTGCAGTCGCCGCAACGGCAGCTGCAGCATGACTTGCCAAGGAGTGCCAGAACCACTGACCAAGGACTGTGACCATAGTATGAAATGGGTTAATGAGCAGTCCGATCTGAACCACTAGTCAAAATATCGTAAGGCTGAAAATCATTTTTCCATCCGCTACAAGGACATGGAATGGACTGTCAATAGATGCTAGGAATTCATAATCCCTTACGGAATTCAAGAAAAAATAAATCTTGTCACGTTTCCTGAAAGTTAATGGGGCTATACATATTGGTAAATGTTTTCTTGCAGTTTTCCATCCTAGACTACAGCCACAGCCAACAGAAGGCTTATTTATTTAAAATTAATATAGCATATTTACCAAGAAGTTATAATGCTGTGGACTGGGCGTCGAAGATGCGTGGCACTTTTTCTTAGTCTGCCGTCGGTAGGTCACCCAGAAGGATCTCTTAGACAGAAATGATTCAGGGCCTGCCACATTTTCTTTGCAAACTGCTTTAACGGCGCTGCGGGGTACCGCCTTAAAAATAACAAGTGCATATTTTTGTCGGTTGAAGATTATATCTTAAAACTCGAATACTGTCACGTAAAATTCCTTGCTTTTCTGTTGAACATTACATGTTGTATTATGTTTCTTTTTTTCAAGCAAATAGACTGACAGAAATCACTTCACTTTTCTTAGCCCACTATCGGTCTTTCTCACAATGATGTCTCTCTTGAACTCGTATGACATGGCGCAATGTCCCTCGTCTCAGAGTTGATCAGTCTCATTTGTACATTGAAGCTTCTACAAGATTTATGACGGGCATCATCGCACCATGCCCTGTGGTGTTTCGTCTGTCCTGTTCGTGTTCACTCTCCAAGCAAAAGGTATTTGCATGGGGCTTGGTCCTCTGCCAATTATTTACTTCAGTACAATAAGTTTTTAACCAAGGTTAGAAATCAGGTGTTTAACAATTTAGGGGAATTAAAAAATTTATGCAAGAACAACTTGACAGAAATTCAAAGAAAACCCGTCAAACAAGACTAACTTTGGTGTAAACTGGTAAAGCAAAACGTAGGAAACCAAGATTCTTACACTTCAGTTATACCTACGATGAAATAGAGACGTTCTTGTTATAAATGATTATGATTAAGATTTTTTTTCATCCTTATGTTGTAGATCGGTGAATGTTGGATAATGAAAACGCATTACTGAGAAGGTTGAAATTGTGATCGTTTCTCTGGCATGTCGTTATAAACGAAGGACTTATTTCTAAACGCATTTCTTTGATTAATATATCCAAGGCAAGTAGGCCTGAGGGTACAAGTCGACAATTACTACGGGGATGTTACAATCCAATTTGCAAATTTCTGTGCTGAATTTTTAATGAATGGCTGGAAAGGTTGTGTTTTCCTGACTATTGAAAAGACAGCAAACATTTGACAAATGCATGTTCAAGCATCTCCTTTGATTATTATTGTGATAACAATAATTCAATTACAAAACACCATCCAGGTATCAGCGAAGGGAGTTATCAGTTTTTCAGCTAACAGCATTGTATGATATAGTTCTCGAGGCTATAAACGACGAGAAAACAGCAAACTTTATTTTATAGACGGTCCTCCAGATTTCACCGAATATGGCACAAACGTTCGTGCAGTCAGTTGTTTGCAATAGAGCATATTAGGAGGTATATTACTGCGGTGATCTGGCAATTAGATCTTTGGAAGACGTCAGTGGGTAGTGACAATCGTTCACGAATCTTCCTAGAGAAATATAAATTCCGGCGTCCCCCATGCGTAAATTTTAGAATGTCAAGTGTTTTATTATTTATGCAAATGATACAGTGAACACAGTGGAATCCAACCCAAGAATCTTTGCAGGCGATACTTGTCTTTTTGTTGTGTTTTATTAATTTATCGCAAATCACGACGATCAAGATATGTGGACTGTGACTGTAAATGGTGACTTGTCTTTGTATCAGCATACGGATTTACCAGTGGTTCATAACACTGAATGAAAGTAAAACCCTGTCTCTGACGTACGCTTAACAGAAAACTGAATCCTGTATCCGTGACGTACAAAAATTCGCCCGTCACAAAAATACTGATTGTCATAAGCGTCTGGATATAGCTTGGTTATCTGACACATTGTGCACCCACCATCTAAAAATGTATATTCAAAAGCCAGGAAACCTGTGTATTGTTTACTGGGAAAGAAATACTTCACGAAAAGAAAACAGAAAAACTTGATTTACCTTCATCAGGCTAACTCCTGGAGTAAAATGACATGCTATGGAACTATTCTTTAAGAGCGAGGCGACATTCCTGAACGGGCTGAGCATTGCACTGACGGCATTGTGACAGGATCAATGCAAAATACTCAAACAAAACGTCTGTATGAAGAGACAAAGTTGACAGGCAAGAAAAAATAAAGTAGTGCAAATGTACAACATGGTTCATAGAATTCCGGATGCTTGCAAAATTGTGTACAGTTACGGACTTTTCCATTGATCTTTTTACCAGTCTGAAAAAAAAGCATCCCTGATTTCCGTTTATAATAAAACTTGGGTGAGGCATATGTGACGGCTTCCATCACCCCGAACATTTGGGAATATTTAAAGAAAGTAACCGACGTATCACTCATATTGCGTCGTATTTCTATGGAGGAACCAGGTCGTGAAAAATCCGTCATGCCAGAATGCGCACGCGCTGTTGCACGCTGAACGACTTCTTTTGTTTAAATATATTTTTTATTATTCCTACAATTGTACAAGTGCAGCAGCGAAAGAAATTTGTCTCCAATTTTATGCCTCAGTGCCCTCCTTTCAACCAACTCAGAAAATACGTTTTTATTCCTTTAAAATTACACTTCCCACACCGGAATTTTAGTTTCAGTCATTTTCCACATGGCGATTGTCACAGAAGAATACCATAGATATATAAATGAGTGTGTAAGGTTGTTTATTCTTATCTCTAAAAGATTTGACAGAATATCGCTGGGCACGAGTTGCTTTTTTTTCTTTCCTTTTTTCTCCTTTCTATCCTCGCTGGTTCAGGTTTTGTATGGATTTCTTAAGCGTTGGCAAACTGCACACATACCCAGGCAACCTACAATTATAAAACATTGGGCTGTTACTGAATATCTGTGTCCTCAAGAATGCAGTTAAAGAAAAGTCATTGACAAGTTTCCAAATGCGTTTTCAAGCAAATAAAATACGTTAAAACTGACTAAAATTTGGTCCAATAAAACAATCAAAATAATTTGTCAAATGAAAGTAAATCAGACCATACGGGAAATTACTGGTTTCAGCGGAAGGTAACAAAGTTCCAGCGCTCTTATGCCATTTGTTGGAAAAGAATACATCCCTTAAAGTGTCCTTTTAGATCTCTACTAGCATGTATTTCAAAGTACTGACATAATTAAAATAAATGATCCTGCTTCATATGTTACATTACAGTTTGTTTCCTTGCACAGCAACAATTAGTTCACAAAGTGACGTGCTTATTGCTATGAAAGTCCCCCGGTTGACCGTAATAGGGATGAAACTCTATTGACAACATTGTGGTCATATGTCCGTACATATGATATAAAAGGCAAACAAGAATAGAATAGTGAAAGTTACACCAAATATTACAACACGGATACGGAAAGATATGCAATTGTACTAAACAGTATATTAACACAGCTTGGTACAGTATACTTCCACAATTTTGATCATTTGAATATTCTCTTATTTCAGTAAAGATTAAATATACTCTACAGAAAAAAGCGATCCAACTTGTATTACATTCGGTATATTTTGGAGAGACTGAGTGCAAATTAGCACACCAACAAAAAATTCCTCTCAAAATATGAGATCTGTCGCCAGTAATCCCGACGCCGAGAATTGTTAATTGACTCTTTTCACAGAACCAGCAAACTATAGAATTTTCTCCCTCCAGCTGACTGGAGAGGGCAGCGAGGGGGTGGACACTTGTCGGCATAGGGTAATGCATGTTAAAAGTACCAATCTTCAAAGTAAATTTGAGGTCAATTATAGCAATATTAACATAAATTGTAAAACTTTTGGATTTAGTATACCTGTCAATATCGATAATGTACTAGGCATTTTTAATTTGAAGATGTTATAAACTGTTTGCAAGCAATATTAATGAGACCCTCATGCATTATCTATGCACTGGCCACCACACATACATACATGTAGGTAGCAATTGGTTTCTGACACCTGTAGGGTTAATCACCAGAGTATTTTGTGAAACCTTCAACCTGAGTACATTTTGGTAGCATGTGCTCATGATGCCACAACATATGGCTCTGTGGGATATAACCATTCATACAAGTATGGTGTTTAAAGGAGAAAATGCCATTGTTTCAGTTATGGCTTTACTACCCTAAAATAGTCTTAACCTATTGTTATAAGTTCAACATCTTATGACAGATTTTATTAATAGTTTTGAGGTCATTTTCCTTCCATACTTAGACTGTTCAGCTGAGACATTCATGTTATTTTACCATGTAAACCTTGCTCTGTGGCAAGTGCCTATGTTAAAACTATACAATCAAATAGTCTTACCCCAGCAAAGGGGCTTTCTCTAAGCATTGGAGGTAAGAAAATCACTAGGCACAGTGGTCCACCTGTGGGGGAAAATCCTGAACTGTCACTGATATCTTATGTGTTTGCCGCAGGCCACTTAAATCCCATGTACACCTCAAGTAATTAGAAGGGCGATGTTTATCAGAATTAGAAAAACTGACATGTTTGATTTGTGCTTAGCGTGTTATGACATTTATATACGTGAAGATTCCCTTGAACTCTCTTTTAAGATAAAAGGTACCTCTCCCCTAGGAAAAGTAGAACGACGCCATAATTATATGATCAATTAAGTACGCTAATATATCATTATTATACTATTAGATGACAACGGTACAAGACTGCAAGGAATGCCCGCCTATGTGTTAATCTACAGCAACTCACAAGACTCAAAAACGTTTAATTACCCATAAATAAAAATGCAGATGTTTAAAACCGAACAAAGAATTTATCATATGGAAAGGAAAAAATATATCAATGTTTCATCAATGCATAGCAACGTCAAGTTTACTGAGACAATATAAATTGTCAAACTTAGAGTCATTTAAATAACATGCTTGTACCTTTACCGCATATTTTATTTATTCTATGTATGTTATGTGACTGTTTTCATGGATGAAACTCACGTATGCAGTAATAATACATGTTCCGTAAAACATTATTCGGAGTCCGGCTTCACAACGATAGTATTCTACTTGCAGCTGTCTAAAGGCCTACATATGTTAGAGTGCCTTTTTGGGATGCCATACAGATAAAAATGTAAGTCAAGCTGGCAGCTCTGGTTCAGGAAAAAATATAATTATGGGCGACTTTAATGCAGATCTCAAAACATATCAGGGAGGACATTCACAATAACTTAATTATTCATATTAACGAACCCACAAGAACAACTGAACATACCTCAACTTGTCTTGACCAAATACTAAGCAATATACCCCCCCCCCCCAGCACACGTTAGATTAACTCACAAAGGTGAAGCTGCACAATTGTGTAACAACTGCAGACCTATTTCTCTATTAAGCGGTGTAGGTAACATTTTTGAACGTGTGATGTTTTAGCACATGCTCAATTTTCTGTGCAACAACTACGTATTATCAAAAAATCTATCTCGATTTTTACGCCTTGATGGAGCCGTCCATCAGCAGGTATATCTTTAACATAAATTTTCATAAGCGATTGATCTCCTGAAAGAAGTGCTAGTCCACTTAAAAAAGCAGAGTTGCACTTTTTTGTTTACGACTAAACAAAATTCAAATAGCTAGCCTAGGGTGAATTTTTTCAAAATATTAGAAGGTGTAATTTTCGATGTCGTATATTTCAAAACATGTTACTGAATTTACAATAAACGGTTTCCTAACCTCACCTGCATACAATAAGATTGGGGTGATGAATCTCAAGTAATGTTAGGGCAACCGAGATATCTAATTCAGTATTCCAAAGAATTTGTTTCAATTTAGCTGCTGCCTTCGTCGTTTTAGGACATACCTTCTTTCAGGAAAGAGTGAACGAACAAGAGGTATTAATTTCAGTTCCTAATAACATTAACTAGTAACAATTTCTAATACTTCGTTCCCCAAAGTAAAGTTTGGTTCAGCTTTTTTGGATGTGATAACTTAATCGTCTGCATATAAAGGACAGGTGATTTTATTTGGTTTATAATTAGACAGGGTAAGACTCGTCCTCAAATATGCCTGGAATGAGATTTATAAAAAACATTAAATAGCATAGAACGCGAGACAAATCCCTGATGAACTCCGTTTTGTAGTAGAATTTAGTTTGAGAGACCGTCAGAAAACTTCGATTGCACTCTTGCCTCACTATACATATGCTTGTACGATAATATTTTTAAAATATTCATAAGTGAGTAATTTATGGAATAAGCTTTGGTGTCATAGAGTATCGAATACTCGCTGAAAATCAATAAACACATGCATACATATTTACTATTCTCCATCACTTTCGGTTTTTTTTTTTCTTCAATGACAGTTCTTAATATCAAATTCTAACATGGCAGCGGCAATAAAGGCCCCTTTTTATTATTGTAGCCAGGTTCATTATATTTGGATAATGTGCCTTGTGATGTAAACGATGTTATTCACGTGCACACGCGTTTGCCGCAAATGACCCAATTTTCACTTGAACTCTGCAACGTCCTGACTTCAATACAAACCCGCAGACTCCTGTTCTTTGTATGTGAAACTATCAAATATGCACTCACCTTGGTGTGTTTAGGCCTATAAAGTAAAAGTCATGTCTAGCTTTTCATTTGTAAATCGATGCTTTTAAGCGAAAATAAATCCATTTTGATTAGCATAAATCAATGCTTGTGGAAACCCATTTTGGCATAGAGGTGAAACAGTGCGTGCGTTATGACGTGAGATAATCATCAGTTCTAAGCAAAAGTTCTGGGGTGCGAATGGATTTGGGAAATTTGACTTGTTGATTCCATTTAAAACTGTGTCTACGCATGTTGCTGATATATTTCTTAAAGGCTGCCACACCTCATGCATCCGTACTTAAAGGTTATAATACAACAGATAAAAATGCCATGTATAAAGAGTGCCGTTTTGTTAGTTTTCAATTTCTTGTTTGCTGGTTTTGTCCGTTCATTCCTATGTCACTTACGATCTTCGACCGGCGAAATGATTAAGTCACATATAGCAATACTGCAGGAAGCGTGCCCCGTGGTTTCTGCAGTAGACCTACCCACAATGTGATTTTATTCGCGCTTTTATCGATCTAATTTGGCATGTTAGAATCAGAATAAACCACGACGGGTAGGAATTATCAGGAATTTGATGTCCCCGGTCCGCCAGGCCCGAGGACCATGGGCTGCAGTGGCGCCGCAGGCGCTGACAGCCGCTCCGTCGTGGTGTTTTGTCTGAATATGTCCCTTTTACTTGCATTTGCAGATATGACTTTCATTTTTCTCTTTTCTTTTTTCTGTCTCTGGATTCCAAATATTTCAGTAGTCAAGAATAGAGTATACTGAAAAATAACACCGATAAACAGCCACCACGTGAGCTGCCTCGACTTCTGTCTGAGTCTGTCACACTACCCCCGTTGTGTATTAATGTGAACAAGCCGGTTTTTCCAAAGGTGCAGGAAGTCGCCTGCAGAAAATATGGAAATACATTATTTATGCAAAAGCATTTTTTAACATTTCTCTAATTATCATGTCCATTCCAGGGAATTTTCAGTTTTTTATTTCCCATTTTTGGACTGAATTTCCTCCATACTAAAAATAGCTTAACTCGCTGAATCCTTCTTGAATTTAGCACCAATTTTGGATTTAACAAAATATATAAAAAAAAAATTCATGCGGCTGGACCTGGTTTGACATGACCGTCTAAAAATGTCGGAGCCATTCTTGGGGATCAATATTTTTACATGAGTTGAATTTGAATATCAATTTTACATGAATGCCGAAGCAGGCCAAGCCTATATAAATCGCTCCCCTTGACACAGATGTTGTCGTATACTCCCACCTACGGTGGCATTTAAATATCAATACGCGAAATAGCACTAAGGAATTAATACGCGGGATCTCAGTTCCAGTTAAGTGCCAGTTGAAAGTAAGCATAGGGCCTGTACTCAATGATCTGCTGTGGAGATTATTTAAATGGCAGTCCAGCAGTGTATATTTTGTTGAGAACCAGAGTGATGTGGCCATCAGTAGCACAAGATTTGTGGACAGGTGCTTGAACCATGCATAATTGTAATTCTGTCTTTTTGCCCAGGACAACTTCCTGGTAGTCAATATCCTATTCCGCAGTTCGAACTCTTTACTCCCCATAAGCTAACATGTCATTGTCTGGCCTATATGCATATGGAAATACTACTGTCTATATTGCACACGTTTATTCTGTAGAATTTTGACATAGGCTGTATCAGCCCAAATAAATTAAAGGGTCTTCAGCAGGTAACCACTGAGAATATTTCGGAGCCTATAGCTGTACATGTCTCTCTGAGTAGCGGCTTCTTGCCTGAGCTGAACATTCAGCAAAGACAACCCATATAATAATGAACAAATATTAAAGTGGCAAATGATGAATCAGCTAAATAAGGGATGTTTTGCTTATAAATGCAGGGCTTCATAATGGATAAAGAATACCAGTCAAACATAATAACTAAATTTGTATAGTACAAGTTCAGATAACAACAATTTGAATTACCGCTGAACCAGTATGTACCCTTTCTAGCTGGATAGCTTCATAAGTTAAATCACCTGCCAGGGTATTACTGAAAAAGAAACAAACTGGGACATTATATTAATCCCCAGTGACTGTAAAATAAACAGTTGCAGCTAGACCACCAGTAAAAACCAAGGGAAATCCCAACAAGTACTACAACAATCCAGCAACAGAAATGAAAAACAAACCCTATGATGACACCTACTCCTCACTTTGAAAGTTTACAAACCATAAAGCTCTATTTCGCTGCCAACCATTAAGTGAATGTTTCAACACACTAAGTCAAGTTTGTGACATATGAGTAAATACTGCTTTGTGTATTCATAAACAGTGTATCAGTTTACGTTGTTTGTCAGCCATCAGGCGTAAGTTTTAGAGGAAACAATTGTGCCGAAACATATAATTGCATTTGAATGAAAAAGTGTTCTTCAGATATACCTGTATTTTCCAAAATTATTCATATATTTAACACAGATGTGCCAGAAAATATAGAATTACCCCCTGAATCATGTAAATTAACAAAGAAATGGACAGGCTCTTTTATTCTTAAACGCATAGACTTGCTCAAGTCTCACTGGACTGTCTTCCATATTTAATTTAAAATCAAATTCATTGTAAAATAAAATTTTAAGTAAACACACGTCATAGCCTTATTCTGTTACAATACAGGTAGGCCCTTCAAGTTACCTAGCTGATTGGCGTGGAACGTGTACATAACACAGACAAGCGAGCGGTCATAACGCACCTCTCTTCAGAAGCTGTTAATTGAGCTACTGTGTAATGAAGGATTAATTGCAGTGCACCGCGTCAGGCGGAGGGCGTCTAGTGTGTGTCGGCAGCCGGAGGGAGACGGTCAGCTTTGTCTCGCTTGAGTGGCCAGTGACTAGCCATGCATTCATCGAAGACCACTTTCCACTCAGCCTTATCTCAATGATAATGGCATTAGAACTGACTCAATAGCTGCTACTGTTGAAACCGACACGGCGGCAGCGTCGACCAGTTTAAAAGAAAATAACATTAGGACCTACTTAATAACACCGTGTGTTGGCATAATATTATTCAGTTAACTTTGTGGAGGGGAAAATGTATCGCACTTCTGGGTGGGACTGCGGGATGGGAAAATAGGGACATGCACTAGGGACATGTGCAAGTCTATTAAACGCACCCCTATTTGTGAGGTGGAGAGACCGAAGAACTCGGAGAAAACCAACTTGCACAGCCAGAGTGGTAGGAGCTCTATCCCCGGACTGAAAATAGAACTCGGGTAAAAATCAATGGTGTTACTACTCAGCCAACCTTGCACGAGTAAGTAAAGTAAGCATGCTCAGGAAGCGAGGTACTTTTCAGGCGTGAAAAGTATTTCGCGCTCAAGACAGAAGAGCGCGGTCTGAATCATGACTTAGGAGATGAAGTGAAAACTAGCCAGCTAGCTTTCACTGCGGATCAAGCCTTCGACGTAAGCAGTAAATTCGTGAAAGCTAGCTCGCTTTCACGGGCGAGGTCACGATCACGCGGCAGATACCAGGGGAAAGTTAGCGACGGCCCGAGCTGCAGGTGACAAGATCAATTGAAAAAGTCAAACAGCACAGGTCCCTTGGTCCTTATTTCTTACCCTGGTCATAACCTGTTTATTCCGTAATTGCTAATTCGAGGAAGATTGTTAATATTTTAAAACAATTTCTGTGAAAACTAAAAGCTTTGCATCACAATCACGTTGCCATTAGTTTATGTTACCATGCTTGGAACATGCAAGTAAGGTGGCGATGAGTGTACACAATCGGACAAAAATCTCCTTGAAGATACTCTACTGGCTGCATCTATAGTCGGACCAAGACTTGTAAGTTGTGGTGAAATGTATCCGATACACTTGGTGAACACAGAAAAAAAAATGATTTTTCCTTTTTGAATGTATCAACGGGTTTGCTTCAAATTATTTTTGTAATTTGCTGCTTCACACAGTAAGCGAACAACTTAACTGATCACGACAGGGAACTAGTTATTTCAAGCCTGTACAATAATTTAATATGACTCATTTCTTTGCATCAACTATATCTGAATAGAATCTTCATCCACAAAACTGTAAAAACCACTAGATGAATGTAATAAAAAAATAAATAAATGTGAAGTAAAGCGTAAGAATTGTACTATTCTAAAGAAAGAAATACTGCTGAAATTCATACTCAATCGAGAAGGATTGCAATCGGTCGAACACTGACTTGCGCTTAATGTCTTTAGTCTAACCATCTATGTGTTATTGTATATATATGATTTCTGCTGAGGATAGTTTTGCCTTTATCTTTCTTTCATTAACACATGCACAATATTATAAGAAATAATTTTGAAGCAAAACTCACAGCCCTTGGCTTTTCAACCTAAAATGAGTTCTTTGGAATTTCGGCCAAAGGCAAATTAAAGAGGTAAAATATTTCAGATCCGTTCACATGAATATCGAATGACCGTTGACCGTTCAGCAATTTTTTCTATCAATTAATGGATCATATTAATCTCTCAGTGAGTATCTGTGGCATCCTTGCTTCGGAAGGTAGCCAGTCTTCGGAAGACAATTACCGTTGATTATGTTTACACAAAATACAGCTTTGGTAAGTTCACTGTTGCATTTCTACCCAGGTTAACCTCTGTACACTAAATTTCTTAGCACATTTTTTCAATTATTTTGACTAATTTGATACTACATTTTTTTATCTGAGACACTTTTCATGATATTTATTTCAACCTGTCAGCACTAGCAACATACATCATGGTTTTTATTTTGCAAGGTCACAAGGTCACTTTCAAGGTCAAAGGTCACAACATTTGGCAACTATTTGGAAATAAAGACCTACAGCACACAAAGCAAGAGATGTATCTGATGCTGCCATTTATTCTAAAAATTGATCCATTTTTGTTCCTTTGAATTAATCATATATATTTATAGGAGATGCAATAAATAAAGTAAACAATATTATATAAACAAAGTTTTTCGCTTGTGCTACATAGGACTTTATGCCAACCGTGTCAGTTTATGCAGGTAAGCTGCAGGTTACAAACCCATTTCTCTGAAACAAACCAACAATTCATATCTAATAATGTTTACAAACAAATTAATTTCAAGTCCTACAAGAACTACATACGTACATCATGCACTTTTTAGTACATGTAGGTTCAGTTTCAGAGTCAGAAGTCAGACTGTCAAATCTCACATAATTTGGCAGCCATCTTGGAATTCGACTACAGTCGCATCCCGCAACCTGAGGACAACTGAACTCCAGTCGCTTCCCGCGGTGAAAGAGTGAAACTGACACATGTAAATTTAGATTGCGTTATACAGGCCATAATCAGGACTGTCACAAATACTATAATGGAAAGTGTAAAAGACAAGTGGCTTTATTCGAGTATTATGTCTAGTTAAACATGGTAAACGTTGCATGAGTTTTACCTAACAGGAATTATACGATGTTATTGAGGTTCTATGTATATCGCAAGAAGAGCTACTTACGCTTGACAAATTATTTTCAATCATTAATGCCAATACCCGCTTAGTTCGCTATCACTCTTTACAAGCTTGGCGTCCTGTGTGCCAACCCATTCTTATATGGATTGTATCTGTTTACGTGCCGTAATAGTCCATTAATGTACAACAGGTATCCATACATGCACTGCCTGTTTAACAATTGTTTTGACAAACGAATTTTCTAAATCATCAGCAATAATGATTCACTACATAGATGCTAGCGGGGCCTGTGGAAATCTGTAAATTTTAAAAACAGGACAAAGTACGACTAACCATCAACCATCAAATGTCTGCACTTTAAGAGTCCAAATCGATACGCTGGTTCGATATTATCTGTTGTGAAGAAGAGGTGCAACAAGTGCAGCGGCGTGTACTATAAACAGGTATCCGTAAGTGTCCCGTCATCTCAGCATGAACTATCGGATGCAAACCGGTCAACATCGACAACGGTAGTTAAAAATACCCACCTACCTGTCTCTCTCTCTCTCTCTCTCTCTCTCTCTCTCTCTCTCTCTCTCTCTCTCTCTCTCTCTCTCTCTCTCTCTCTCTCTCGCTCTCTCTCTCTCTCTCTCTCTCTCTCACAGTGAGTGGTCATTAAAACGTTTTACATGGCAGTAAAGAGTAATCAACCTTATTAGATAGATGTACATGTTATGAACGTCTTGACACTGCGCGCTTTGGACACCCATGGCACACACAGTAACAAATCAAATTTCGGTTCAGTCGAGTAACATGAAAGCCACACAGCTGATCTGTTTTTAAAAAGCCAGATGGCTGTACATTTTGTTCCCATATGATATGCCAACTTACATGTGAACATACGAAAATAGAAATACATACAGCTGTGTGTACTTAAACCATATATAGATTCTCTCAGGGTATACTTCACCGAAAGCTGGTGTTTCTTTTTTAGTAGGTGTTCCTTCCTAAGTGTCGTCGAAGATCCGGTTTGGATGTCCATGTAAGAGAGTTCAGAAGGGTGAACAGGTGTGAACATACGATCAATCTTCTCAGTCCTTTCAAAACAAAGCTTAAGAACTTGTGTTACAATGTACGTGCGCAACATCCTAATTTGTTTTATATTTTCTTGCTTTTCGTGTGTCTTTTTGTTTTAACTTTTTTTTGGGGGGGTGGCTTTGCTTTGTTCTTTCCTTTTTCTTCATCTCTTTGTTTGACAAATATTCAATATACAAAAGCAATTTCGTTGTTTTGAAAAATAATATACACATATCAGTCGTAATATTGGCTTGAAATTTCACTTCAATTAGTGTTCCTGGTTTGCGCAGCTCTTGAATAATTTGCCACATGAATATTCGAATGTGTATTGCACGAATATGTACCGAACGAGCCCTATCACGTCTATCTTGTCACAAGTCTGTGAAATCAAAACATATGATTTGACCAGAATATGTTTCGCAGTCGCAATGGTAAAATATTAACCTGTCTAATGTCATTGAACTGTGCTCACATATTTTAGTAATTCGTTGGAACTGTGTGGGTTGTACTGCTGCTGTCCTGTAAACAAAGCTGCATCTTTAATGATTTCGTGAAAATCATATAGACCAATATTGAAAAGCCTGAGCCTATGGTAAAGCAAAAATAAAAACGAAGCTGGTTCTAAGTTCGCCAATTTCTCCGAAAGGAATTGCTGTTCTCTAAAATATCGTGCGCGATTAATTTGCCGAAAGCTCACGACAGACAGGGAGCATTGGTTCCCTTTTCATGGCAGGACCGATGAATAAAAGAGGCCGGGCATAAGCACCATCAGAGGTGATTTCGATTAGAATTCGAACAAATAAGAATGATTAATCATTTACAATAGAAAATCAGACGCACGTAATGATTCAACAAAAGTAGGTGTGTAATCAGTTTTGAGTTTTTTTCACTCATTCTTTCAGATATACATATATAAATATATATATTATATATAAACTGAAGTTATAGAAATTTTCGCGCTTGACTTAATTTCGCTCTTTTCGCGCTAGTACTTGATGCGCGAAAATATGCGCCAAAAATAATTGACATAATGAAAGTTTATATATATACAAGCCATGATGCGCAAAATTAAAATACGCAAATATTTTCTAATTTTACCGAAAAATAAGTTTGCGCGAAATCAACCACATGCGAGAATTTCCAGTATATATATGTGTATATATATGTATATATACATGTATATGTATATATATATATATGTATATATATATATGTATATATATTAGATCCAGAAGAAGAAGACGAAGAAGAAGAAGAAGAAGAAGAAGAAGAAGAAGAAGAAGAAGAAGAAGAAGAAGAAGAAGAAGAAGAAGAAGAAGAAGAAGAAGAAGAAGAAGAAGGACAACAACAACAACAACAACAAGAAATGAATAATTCTTTCTTAAAATAAACTGTTTACTACAATAAAAAAAAGAAAATTGAATTAATTTGGTAATATTGAATACGGAAATTTCACCAGCTTCCAATTTGAGGTTGCTTTCTTATTGAATCATGCTTCTATTGTTCTGACTAGCGTTTTATTCTTCAAGCGTTTCAGTTAAAACCCTGTTCATTTTCTTTTGTCTTCCCGGTAGCTGGACTTTGCCATTTGAGGTGGGGCTTTTTTTTTCACCCAGTGTAATTCGAAACCTGGGCGGCTCTAAACTATTATACCAACCACTGGATCGGTTAAAGCTGAACGACCCTTTTGTTTGTGTTAGTCGTACTGCTTGTGCATACAAGAGGGAGCTTTCACGGAAGCAGTGCATTGGCGGATAGAAATTGTAATTCAATGCGGTTACTAATATTGAACAAAGTCAAGTTTAAAGTACGAACGAATGTTACTCTCATAAAGTGATGTACAAACAACAGGGCTTAAAAGGCGACACCACGCGTGCTCGTTGGTTCTCATGTCAAAAAGCCACTCCGCACCTCATTCATCGTAGTTTCTTTTTCCTTCTCAGACATGAGCCCTAGCGTACTCGTGGAATCTCTTTATCTTAGACCAATATTTGTCTTGAAATGGGAAATGATGGAGTCTAATTTGTTTTGCAGGCAAACTGGATGATAAATGATTAGCAAAATGCCCAATATACCAGTGATAGCATACCTTTCTGTGGGTCTGTACAGAGTCTCGCCCAAGTAACAATAATAGACCTATATTTATATTGACTTGGATGATAGCCAAGCGATTTTAGACATTTCTAGCAGGATAGGGTCAACTGACTCTTTCCCACATACATCATAAAAATAGAATAGTGTGCCAATAGTTATCCATACTTGAGGCAACATGTGCAGGAGTCTTCCTACATCAAACCGTACATTATAAACGTGCGTTTTTATGCGTAACTACTGATATTACAGAACATGCTCAGCAAAGAACCATTTGGCGAAGATATGGTGGCTTCCTGTTGGCCCAATAACAAAGCATATTCTTTGTCCATTACCTTTTCTGAGTGACTGATATGCATGAAGCGATGTTGTGTTACGAGCCCTTTTTCCCGTTTAGAATGTTAATTTCCCAGCAACCAATGAAGGTTGGTCCAACATTCGAGCAACGTTCGTTGCTTGCTGGGATCATGTCCACATAAATGTGATTTGTTTCATTCTAAATCATGTAAAAACAGCCTAACTTATTATTACATAACAGAAACAAGTAAAAAATTACGGAATTTGCGGAAAAGATTACAGGGAATATATATATATATATATATTATCTTAAATTAAACTCTGAGAAACGAAGTTTTCATAGCTGAAGAAAACAGATAAAACAAAAACACACCTATGATAAGTCTTTTGAATGTTCCACACTGTTAATCGCGCAAAACGGTGGTCTATCTTCAGCGTTTCAAGTTGTTGCAGTGAATGCCAAACTGAACGACCTGCAGCATCATATGTGATAACTGTGCATGATATTCAAGCAGCTTACCTGCTTAAATATTAACGCTAATAAACCGGCACATACATCGTGAATTGAACCATATTCAATTGATATTTTTCAGCAATAATTCCTAGCAGTGGCTTCGTGCCCTTTGTTGGTTTATAAGCATATGCAAATCTCAAAGGTCGAAAGCAGAAATAGGAATTACCCGGTGACGATTCCCTGCTAGTTACGTCCTCGTATATCACTTCCGGTGTTAATAATGCACACCTTTCAGCTTCGAAGGAGATATACCCGCTGGGAGTGGTTGACTGTATATTTTCATGATCCGGCGGACTTATTAAAATTTATGTTCGTGCAAGCACTGTGAAGAATGCACAAAACTCGTTAGCGTAGTGGTAAATTGGGATAGCAGAAATCCAAAGCATCCCCGACGCCAGGTGGTCAAATTGAATTCATTTCCCTAGCTTCGGGCCTGCATGATTGCTCTGTGAGGGGTGGTCAAAACAAAAAATAAGTAAATAAAAATTATATAGGCCATAAAATATCACGCTTTCGCCACTTTAAATGCACATATATGCGCAGGCCTTGAGTGAATATGTTAGAAAACACAATATTTTTGTTCGACCGTCGTTTTAAACCAGAAAGTAGGTCACCAACGCCGTGTATTTTTAACCCTTTCAGTGCAGGTAAGAGACTGGGGCAACATCGTTCCTCTGAGCGCTTTTGGGAGCATTGTGCCATGGGCGCGCAGGAGATAGGCCTGAGATCTCATCGCCTGTTGAACCGGAGGCACACTGGTTCTGCAATGAAACATGTCTCCAGTATTTTAAATATGATATTTTTAAAATAGTAAGATAAGGATGACTTTTTTTTTTTTTGCGCCTGGCGGATGAGACATTATCGAAAATCACAAGAGTGGGATTTCGTGATTTCTAATCTACTGTAGGGTTAATATGTCTGCCATCTTGATCAATCCCGAACCCAAAACCTTAGTTTTTGGGGTTTTTTTCACTTGTAAATAAAGTGGGTTTAAGGTGATCATGTACCACTTACTGCTTTGCAATTATACTTTCCTTGAGCAAGCAGGTTCATAACGACCGGGCAAAAGTTCAAAGGCCCTTTATGTATCTTTTTTTTCTGGTATTCATTCTTGATAAGGCGTCTCGTTGAAGGTATGACAGTATGTCAACATTGTTGCCAACCTGCCAAAGGAGATGGACAGTAAAAATTCAGGGAAATGAGCTATAAGAGGATAATATGTATTGATGAAATTCAGGGAGGTGGCTAAAAAGTGTAAAAAAAATCCACATATTTTAGATTTCTAGCATAAAATTCCCGGACCCCCCCCCCCCCCCACACACACACCCTCCCCCCCCCCCCCCCCCCCCCCCCCACTGGACGGTTGATAACAGTGCGTCATCAGATTGCCGTGTCCCTCATCAACAACGTGACCGATCGAGCACAATGGCACCTAGAACACGGGGAGTAAATTAACTTGTTGACCTGGTCTTTTTATTTATTTTATTTTATCTTATTAGAATATATTTTACCAGGGTAACCTGTTCCTCCACGGGGCCCTGGGGTACAAACAAGATAAAAGTAAACATGGAAAAAAGGTCTTTGTATTCAATGGGCCAGTGTGTATTGATGTTCAATGTCAGGTTGAGAGTACGTCAGCATGAATCGCCAGTAGTTAAATACCAAGAGTGTCATCCAGGTTATTGTAAGTTTAAAGTTTAAACATATTTATTTTAGCTGGATTGCCCTATAGTACGAAAAGACTTATACATGGGTTCTCCAGACAGACTAATACATGGGTTCTCCAGACAGACTAATACGTGGGTTCTCCAGACAGACTTATACATGGGTTCTCCAGACGACAGGGTACTTTGACAATGCGTTCCTTTTGCAACTGGAGGGACGTCACCGATAATGTTTCAAAAAACGTTGTGCTGTCCCTTATACGAGAACCAGACCCGGACAGGCTATTGGCAAAGGGCATGTAGTCCATAAGAGTCACTATTGTGGTACTTTATGGTCACATGATTTAGCAGCACATCAATACTGAAAAGCTCATGGTAAACGGCGGGGGGGGAGGTCGTTTTTTTTTTTTTTGTTTTTTTTTTTTTTTGTTGTTGTTGTCGTTTTTTTTGGGGGGGGTCGTAGTGTCGAGTTTTCTGTGCCTAAATAACAATATACAACAGAATTGACTTGAAAATAAGTTTTATAATTTTGGGCTGAGTCACTTTTAGCCTTTTTCTGTGTCGGACAATGTTCGGATATCTTGCCCCAATGGGCAATCTGCTCCTGTTAGTCATTTCTCTGGATAGAGCCTCGATAAAGATTGTACGGAAACAACTTCAATCATGCAAAGGAAAGATATAACCGATAAACAAACGGAAGTTGTGGCAACGAACCACATCTTCTACCTCTCAAATTGCCCAAAAGCACCGAGATGGGTGGCCGGTCTTGTCTGCTATTAGGACTTGTGCTCAAATTCTTTGATGACCGAAAACAAATTGAATTGGAATTGTAAATGAGGTCTATCACAATATCATATACATGTAATTGTACAACTACTTTTCTTAGCAACAGAGAAGTTCTTTATCTAATCCTTCTTCTTATAAAAAAAATGGTTATAAATCTGTATTTTGTGACTAACCTTCTGAGCCCTCTTATATAGGCCTATAACAGCTGAATAGCTTTGTGATTCCGAGAATCCCAAGAACCGAAAATGTAGATAATACACAAATTACAAGTCTAGTTCAGTGAAAAAGGAAACTACTTCTGTGAGTGTGACTATTGCCGGCATTGATATCAAAGCTCAGAAGGCATCTGATATGTGACGAAAGGGTGACGAGGTGACTTAAGTTACTGGTATATAGAACAACGTTCTTAAGGGTAGATGTTAGCTTATCATTGACCTTGGTGCTGGCTGATAGTTTTCCATATACAACACCGTAAATTGAATAAACCTGGTAATACCTGATTTTTTTCTTAATAATGACGCTGGAAGCCATATGTTCTGCATTGTATATGAAACATGTATAATGTACATGCCCTTACGCTTTCTAGAGTTTTGTCCCAATGAGTGGTTTATCTCTAGTTTTGGTGCGGACATAAATTATTACTTATAGATACTATACTTACTTTAACATACAAAGATTATTTGATTGATAATAAGGATGTCTGATTATTTGTATATATTTTGGACGCATCATGGAATTTTTCCCGTTCCGTTGGTTCCCCCGCTGTAAAGGGGAAGTTTTCCTAATAAATTATATTAAACAACTACAACGAAGTATACATTTTTGAAAGCGCACAAACGTAAGAGTTATGCCGTGACAATGTAGACATGTTTCTTGTAAGCAATCTTTTAACAACAATCATAAAAGCGTAAAAATGAAATCGCCACTCTTCCATATGAACAGCTGATTTTTAGCTTCCACATTTTCATATATTTGTCAAATTTATGGCAAACTGTAAGGTATATTGCAAGTTAAAAAAGAGTGTCTGAAATTGTAAATATTTGTTGATGTTTTTGACATACAGGTGTTTGAATTTCGAATGATGATAGATCGAAGGAAAGTAACTTTGAAGTGGCTTTGGTAATAAAACGGCACCAACTTTTTAAAACTTTCAGACATGTTCTTTGACTATGTGCATGAGCTAAAGTTTGCTGTAGATTTTAAGTCTCCAGCTTCAAAATTTAATGAGCTGAACCGCTATTTATTGTGGTCCTTTGTAAAATTATGTAAACACTGGCACCATCTGACACTTATTGCTATTAACAGTATTTCTAGTTTGGTAGCTTTCAGAAAATATATACTTTCCCATGCTTAAAATCTGAATCCAGGGATATTAGTAACAATTTGGATAGTCATTGCTGACCTTATATATCCCCTTAACATAACCATCCACGTACCCATATCTTTACAGTCGAGATAACTATAACATCAGACGTGCAAAGATGTACACGACTTCTATTGATAGCAGATAATACGCTGTCGACCCAATTAAATTTCCAATAGGCTATTCACCTCCCGACATATGTCGCTATCTGCACAGGTAATCCCATGCATCTGGTGTTTCTACCCTGAGTATCCATGTAACTAAATAAAAAACATTTTCACATACGCCTGATGAGCGCCTAATAAATGCTATCACTGACGGTAACCCGGTCATTATGCCTTTTTCTGTAACTTCAGCAAAGAGATTTTCTGGGAGCACAAAATTCAACGTAAAAATATCAAGCAAATAATCTGGGAAATCAAGGTCCGGTACTGCCTTCATGTATGTGTTTGCGTGAAATTTTGATACAATAGAAAGGGCAAAAATAACAAAAAGTATAAAAAGTTATCAGTGTACTGGGATAGCATATCTCGCCATAATTTATGATCATTACAGAATGAGACCATATTTCTTTACCCATAGTTTGGCCAGGCAGATGAGTACCGCAGACATATTGATTTAAAGGACTTTTTTTGCACACATTCATTCAAAACGTTTGATGAGGCCGACACAGAAGAAACAAAATCAAAATACAGATCAGCGGGAGCTACGAGTGTCAGCTGGTCTGCCTCGGGGAAGTGTGAAGGATTTCTTGTGCAAACAGTTAGGCAAAAGAAGTTGAATTCAAAATGCCTGACTCATCTGTTTCCTGCAATTTTTCCATTTAAAATGCTTTGGATGCAAGAAGAGATGCATAATGTGTCACTGATCAAGACATCGTCTCAGCTGCTCGGCTTTTAGGGCAAGGGTATACCACAGGTTATCAAAGATCTGGGTGATGATCGATACCTTCCTGTACATAACACTCTGAGAACACTTAACAATTACAATAAAGTATACATTTTTAGAAATCGTACTAACCGCAGATTTATACCATGACACTGATAGTAGGTTTTCTTGCAAGCAGCGCTTTCACAGCAATTATAAAATCCTGAAAATGTTATCGCCATTCTTTGAAAAAAAATTTATTCAGCTCCTACATTTTCACACATTTCGGCATCAAATTTATAACAAACTGTAGAGCACCCTATGGGTTAAAAAAAAACGTGTCTAAAATTGTAATTAGTTGATGATGTTTCTGAGTTATAGGCATTTGAAGTTGGAATTATGTCACTGTGACATTAAAAGACACTTTTAACTGCCTATGGTGTCAACAAGGCCACAAATTTTTAAAATCTGAAATACTGTTGTTGTAGTGTTTTGGGGGGGGGGGTGTTTGGGTTTTTTTGTTGTTTTTTTTTTTGGTTTTGGTTTTTTTTTTTTTATGTTTTTTTTTTTTTTTTTTGCTTTCTTGTTGTTTTTAATTATTTTTTTATCGCATAAACGTAAGTTTGCTTCAGATTTGAGGTCCCATCTTCAAAATTGAATGAGCTGAATCGACCTTTGTGGTGAATTATGATTGTAATGCAGACTTTGTCACCATCTAACATCACAAAATTATAATAAAAAGAATTTCTACCCTACTAGTTTTAAAAATGCACATTGTGCCGCACTTAGAATCTGAATCTAGCTTTACATGTTACAATATATAAAAGTCATTGCTAACCTTACACATATATTTAAAGAGCGAAAATGTGTCCATCGGTTCAGAGTAAGTTACAGTGTTCCAGTATAAGTGGTATATTCACGCACAGCATAGAACAAGCGTCTGCGTTGTACTTACGGAGTGAAATGCACACGAATATGTTATAATACTTTAGTGGCACCGTCGACTGCATCGTGTTACATAAGTGACATAAAAATTCTCGAAATTATAATTGACAAGAATTTGCATTCCTGCACAGATTCCATTTTATTTGAACTGATAAATGACTTTTCCTGTTCCCTCGGTACCGTATTGTACACGTATTTCCCATTGAGGATACCGCCCCATGGAGATCGTCTGAATCTCTTGAAGAAACCTGCGAAAAGAATTTAATTTCACTGCTTGATTATCTGAGGTAAAAGCCTTAATATCTGGTATAATTGATATAATTATCTATGGCCCAGTTTGTGGTGTTACATGATACAGCGATAGGCATATTGTGTAGCATATTACAAAGAGGCATATTTTCAGACTATTAGCTGCCTTGGAGCAAAATGTAAAGCATGGCTTGAAGATGACTATTCATCCACTGAATTTAAACACACATTGATGTACGTTTTACACACATACTTGCTTCTTAAAATCAACATGGAGAGAATCAAGGAGCGCAGAAATGGATGATTCAGCCGGTATGTGGGCAGGGGCTTTCATCATGTAGTCCTTGGCAGGTCTAATCGTGATCGGTGTTGTATGGCTGGTTTTCCACCTGTAATTACACACTGCTGTCCCCTTATAAATCCAAAAATGTACCGATCCTGTACTGCTTACCGTAAAATGAAAGAGTGGCGTGACATTCAGCTAGGGGTCGCACAATGTGAACATAGCGCAAATGGCAAATTTCTAAAAATCAACGCCTAAAAATACACCCAAAATCACAAGTTCCCACAAAATGTGTACTGATGAAAAAGATAAACACAAAAACATTACGTTATGTAGCTTTCATTTGTTATTATAGCCCAGCCTGCTGTATGTCAAAATTATGTTTTCTCATGCAAAAGCATTTTATTTCAAAGAAAACGCATCAAATTATACGTATTTAAGGTGCCACAAATATAATTTAGAAAATTTTGTGGATGGCACATCTGTCTTGTGGTGCTGCAAAGAAATAATCTTTAAACTTTATTTCATTTGTTTTAAATGTTCAGATCTACTTAGACTGAAGGTGTGTCCATCTGAAATTAAAATTAGCATATCGCAGAGTAAGCATTTGCCAAGACGCATTACGAAAGCATAAGCAAATGTATGCGTCATACCTCATACCACTGTTTAGTTCGTCGTGGCCTGTAAGATACTCCAAATATTTAATATGATATGCCCAGTTAAGTAAAAGTTACACAGCAAAGTGACCCATTTTCCTCCTTTGGAAGAGGAAGCATGACAATTTAAAATTCAGCAGTGTTCTTAATGGATACATCAACAATTGATAGCAGTTAGAGAGATTTTATTTTGCGCCAGTCTACATTTCATTTGATGCAAAATGTAGCTATTTACATTTTGCATGCGTTTTACATCGAATGTTCGCTAAGTAAACTTAACGCCACTTTCACTTATTACGTTAAGGAATGTAGGTGTTTATTTCAAAACAAAAAAATTTAGGCATTATTAAACCCCCAATAAAGTTTATATTCCCATTATGATTTCCAGTATATTTGCAGCCAGACGAGCTCAAAAACACTAGCTACACAAATACTGAAGGTATGGTAAATGAGGGAATGTATCTGAAACTCTTAAGTAAGCGTTACAACCTACAATGCATGATAAACTATTATATTTACAATCAAAATAATACAGTGGAACGTCACAACCGCATCCCTCTGGAATGCGTGTGTTTTCAGCGGAAAACCGCCACCACAGATTGTAACCTTCCCAGGCAGAAACACATTTACATTTGAGAAGTGATGATAGATGACTTAGACTTTTTAAAACCCTACAGTGATACTGTATAGAATTTTAAAACACTACTGGAATTAGTCTGCTTCCACGGGGTTTTAAGTTTTGTTGGGGTGTGTGTGTGTTTTGTTGTGTTGTTTTTTGTTTTGTTTTTTTGTGTGTGTGTGTGTGTGGTTTTTTGTGTGTTTTGGGGGGTTTGTGTGTGTGGTTTTTTTTGTTTGTTTGTTTTATTTTGTTTTGTTTTGTTTTTTTAATTCAAACCCGCCCTTTAAGTTCAGAATGATAAGGTTTTTCTTGCGTGATAAATGCCGGGTTGTGGTAGCCACGGGCCCCAGTCATCATTGTATGACGCTCAAGTGGTTTCCAAAAGCCACCAGGCGGAGGAAGGAAGGAAGACATGAGAAAAAAAAATCTTTGGTACAGTTGTTCGCTTTGCATCGATCTGTACCAGGGATGACACATACAGATATATGACCTCATCAAAACCGTATTGATTGTGCAGGCTTCCGTAGAAATCAATCCTGAGCAGTCTGCCGGCAAACAGACCTGCTTGATGTATCCCACTCCTCTGCTAAACACATGTACCGTTTGACCAGGCCTTGCGCTGATAAATGTCAATCGATCCGCCCCACACGTTCCCTAAGCACAGGTTTTCCTGGTTCAAGTAGATATGGAAGATATTTTAAATAATAATATAGAAGTAATCTGAAACAAGTGTCAGATCTGAAGGCTAAAAATGTTAAGTGAATGTCCTATCACTCTTCCGCTGTCCTTTCAGTGATGCCTTGGGATCAGAAAAAAAAAAACACCCACGACCGTGAAGTAAGCTAACTTTAAGCCTGTTGAATATCTCAACAGCTGGCAATCACTGTTGAGGTAGTATTGTTTATTTACTGGGGAATATATTTTCAGTAACCAAATGCCTTTTTGTATTGTTTTTGCTGTCTTTGTATCACGCGTACATAACGTATCCTCTCTGATGATATGAAGCGATTGGTCCGTGCTCCCCAGTGGGTCATAGTACATACCATCAACATAAGTACTGGCCACTGACAACATCCTTTGTATATCCATGCACGTAACAGACAGACAGACAGACAGACAGACAGACAGGTAGGTAGGTAGGTAGGTAGATAGATAGATAGATAGATAGATAGATAGATAGATAGATAGATAGATAGATAGATAGATAGATAGATACATACATACATACATACATACATACATACATACATACATACATACATACATACATAGGTTTTAATTCTGTATTAAACGAATAAATTTTTGTCACTACCAATACATATAAACCAGCATCAAGTCGCGGAATGCACCTGTTGAACCATAATACTTTTATTGGGAGAAAGCATGGTCCTCCCACTCAGTATTTTTCCAGGGCACTAAGCTGGTTCCGGGTTTGCGCTGTGAGAACGAGCCTGGTTACCGCAGAAAACAACAGGTGTCGTGTGCCGCCACAGGCCACAGCGTTAAATCTCTTGTCGCTTCACTGCACGCACACACACCCGTTGAGCCAAAACTTCCTCTGTTGTGTTGCGTCAAACTGCACCCAATAACTCCCGTTTTCTTTTTTGATTTTGTGCCAACTCGTGGCCTTTTTAAAGACAGCTTCAACAAATGTCTGAAAATTTATCCCTTGAGTCACTATGAATTAGACAGAGCTGTTGATGATAAACTCACAATAACTCATACATATGGTATTGGTTCAGCTGGTTCACTTTTCAACCAGTTTGAAAAGTCGTAAGGCGATTTGAGGGGGGTTCCCTTTTTTCCTTCTTTTTTTTACGATTGAAAGCAACAGCTGTTGAGACTGAAGACAAAGAGCACAAATAGCATGTGTCACAGTTAAAATACACCAATGATCGTCTGGATTAATCATAAGGCAGTGCTTGCATTGGGCTTCTCAACAGTGTATTGCCTGCATTGCTATCATATTTTGATGGCATGTCCGCCATTTGAAAGATTCGATGCATTGTGCTCCATTGCTGACGATGTACCTATCTATTCTTAAGAGCCAAAAGTGACAAAATTTCCTTCCTTTATATTTTGAACCCACAATATTTCTCATAATCGTTTGGTCTTTTTGAGGCAACAAGTCTGGGGGCCTATCTCTTTGCAGAATCATGTCTCCATATCGGAATGATTTTCCCTTTAAAAAAAGTCATCATTGGCTATAAAAGTCACCATTGACTCTCAGAGGTTGCCTTGAGGAATTGTGTACTCATTTAAAAACGCTACGAAGTATAATTGTGCGCAATCTAACAACCTTTCTATTGCACTGTCATGGTGTACCTGAGGTACAATGTTTTTTATATCAATTATATTGTGATTTCAAAAGATGTGGTCTGTATTGTACATTGGCAAGCGACTTATATTGTTTATGGTATTTGTGTCTTTTTGTCCAAAACCACTTCCTAGTAGTCATTACCCTATTCCGCAGTCCGAACTCTTTACTCTCCATAAGCTAACCTGTCCCTGTCTAACTTATATACATAGAAGTTCTATTGTCCATATTGCACACGTTCCTCTGTAAAATTTTGACATAGGCTGTATTAGCCCAAATAAATTAAAGGGTCTTCAGCGGGTAACTACTCAACATGTTTCGGAGCCTTTTACCCGTACATGTCTCTCTGAGTAGCGGCTCCTAAGCTAAATATTCAGCAAAGACAACCCACATAATAATGAATAAACATGAACGTGGCAATTGATGAATTAGCTAAATATGTGAAGTTTTTCTTATAAATGCAGAGCTTCATATCAAAGAAGAATACCTGTCAAACAAACCATAATTACCAAATTTTCATAGTACAGGTTCAGATAAGAACAATTTGACTTACCCCTGAACCAAAATGTACCCTTTCTAGCTGGACAGCTTTTCCTAGTTAAACCATCCGCCAATATATGTCACGAATAAAAGTAATTCAGGATTTCATGCACAAAAAAATGAACAAAATGTGCAACTTGTGTCTACTTTGCAGACGGATTTATGTCCATCATTTCTATTCCAAGGAGACAAACGTTCAAGATATAAAACAAAAAAAAAAACAAAAAAACAAAAAAACAAAAAAAAAACCAGGCTCATGTCGTAGACATACATAGAAAAGTCTTTTTGGAGCAAGCACAATGCAAGTTGCACTCGACTCACGATGTGTGCAGGAAATATGCAAGCTTAAGCAATTCCCGCTAAAACCAATATTTGGACATTAATCGAGTTAAAAAGATCATTTTTCGCATTAAAATACAGTATGAAACACTTGCTACAGATTGTCACATGACGTAGCACCGCTGGAATACATATACCTGGAGGGCAAGTTGCTCACACAGCCGGTCTGAGACTCCGTGACGGAGAAAATAATTATGTATATTGTAAGGCTCTGCTATGTCATTCACCCTTCATGTGTATAGTATGGTTCATATTGGGTTTCATTTAAGAAATAATGAGGGTCGATTTTGTGTGTGTTATGGCAGAATGACGCGCGTGATTGAAGTTGACATCGTGGGCGTGCGCCTCGCCCGATGCCAGCTTCAATCACCCGCGTCACTATGCCATAACACACACAAAAGCGACCCTCATTGCTTATATTTACATTTCCCTCTTAATTTTTCTGCTCAGTTACACGAAATTTAGAAATGTAATGCATAAAATTAAGAGAAATGTCCAGAAACTGATTTACCCAGCATGTTCAAGTGTTAAGTTCCGGAAACCCAGGTGGGCGTGGCTTATTGGAATGTGGGCAGGACACTTGTGTTATGGTCCCATAACACACAAGGCTACTGTGTTATGGTCTCACAACACACCAGGCTCTCTCCTATACTTGCAATGTTAAAAGTTAGATTGAATGTAAATATAACATTCTGATAACTGTCTAATTCACTCTCTGTATGTATTGTAAGAATCACATTACATTTTATAGCAATTAGTCTGAAACTGCCTCATCTAGGGTCCTTCCATATTGCAAGACTCGCTTCACATTTTATATCAACTGGTCTCATACTGTCTCGTTTACTTTCCTTGTGTATCTGAGACTCAATTTACATTTTTTTTGTTTAAACATACTTTATTTGTAAACACAATTGGCCGACAGGCTCACCAACCGATATTAGGGCATCTTGTACATTTTCAACAGGTCTCATGTTGTCTCATTTACTGTCCATGTTTTGTCCTAAGGCCCACATTACATTTGATATCAACTAGTCTCACTGTCTCATTCACTCTCCTTGTGAATTGCAAGGCTCACATTACATTTTATATCAGCAAACAGGGTACCACCCTTGATATCAGTTAGTCTCATACTGTTTCATTCACTCTCCTTTCAGTTATGGTTCCCTGACTTAGATTTTTAAGTGGCCCTTATAGTTCAAGTTTTCTATTGTTTCTATCTGTTTGGTTCATCCAAGTTGAAATATGTTAGTTGAATACTAGCTTACATAAGACCAATTCCCTGACTCCCATGTCTGTTTCAAACTCAACAAAATATTCCATGTTATGGTCTTCCTTGGAAACCTCTGTACAAGTTATATTACATGCCAAGGGACAATCAAAAGTAAACTTCTAGTCAAACCGAAGCCATTAGTTGTGCATTGGTGATCTACAAAATCACTGCATGTTGTGCACAATTATGTTTGTAGAGATTTCATTCTCTATTTTTAAAGCCTTCTGCCAACACAGAGTAAACTCGTTTACACAGAGATACATAGAGAACGGAATGTATAGATAACACAAACACCAAATCCCTGCTTCTGTTGTGTGATGCATCTATCTTCCAGCTATAAAGGATCAATATGGAAATAATCCTTTCACAGCACAAAAGAGCTTTGCTTTGCGAAAACATATCCATGAAATGAATGTTTCTTTTTTCTATTTTTTTTCCAACTCTAAGGTTGATAGCGATATGTGAACTGGTGCTTAGGATTCCTTGTTGTTGAAATATGGTCCCACTGGCCACAAAGTTCGAGCAGGTCCAGGCCTCGGCGTGAAGCCCATTATACTGCGGCAAGGTGCACCGGTGATTTGGCATGGGCAACACCGCAGGTGACTAATTGACAGGTCTAAAACACACACCAGCGGAAGCGTCCTCGCTGTAACACCTGATGTAAACGAAAAGTGGCTTAACTGAGGGCATATGATGGGGGGGGGGGGGCATACCGCAAATCAGTGTTTAACTCTTTCATTGTCATTTTCGACAAATTTTAAAGTCGACGTGCTCTGGATAGTGGACAAAACAGTTGCAGATTCATATTCTTTGTAAGACGACGATTGATACTAGTACCAAAGCGCGCCAAGGACACATGTTGGCTAAGTCACAACTCGGCAACGAAAGAATACACAGAGGGAAGCTGAAGAGAGTGCTTTCCTGATTGATCCAATCTGCAATTCTTGGTCAAAGTGTTTTATCTTTAACACAAATATAAGCAAACCATCGAAGCAGATTACATCTGAATTTCGGGCAACTTTCGTTACTTTGCCCGGCAATGGATTAATTCTTTATTCATTTCTTAGCGTGTAAATAATTTCCCAAATGAGACCTACTGTGGTAGATTTCCTCTACGTGAGAGCTGATTTAGGTGTGTTTTTGCGTGATCAGCGCTCCGACTCCTCTCAAGAAAGCTATTGGAGCAATCTTGTGTTGCGCGAGGAGGGTTAGCCTTAAGTTTCCAAGCACTAAATCAAATTCTGACTTAGTAGGCCGTTGCTAACAGGATGTAACATCTATGAAGGTACAAGGATTAGATACAAGTTCCTACGGTTGACGTACCCATTGCTGAGTTAAGCTGCTCTCTGGTGTTGACCAGGTATCTTGGGTCATATGCAAATAGACTAATTGTTCTTTTTGGTCCACAAGGGTTGGTTCCAGATGTTGCCTTGATGTAACGTAGGTCATGGCTCAGCGTACATGTTCCACCCAGATACTTTAATTTGAAAAGGAATATGCAACTCTTTATGTCCCTTGAAGCAATTAATATACTCCCTTTGTAATATAGGACAAAGTACATTTGATCACGTTGTGTGACAAGACTAGCTTGATTGTATTGTGGATGACTTTTTCAATGAATTAGACCCATTTTAAATCATTTCATTTTGATTTCTCCTTAAAATGTGGAACTTTTACAATTCTTATTTGAAAAGTCTTGTATACCGTATTGTAGATCTTCTTTTGCATCGCTTAATACAGGATTGAAGGCTCGGGTATGGCTTTTATAGTCGCTAAACGTTCGGGTAGGGTTATCACTGTCAATGTTGGCAATAAAGTTAAATAAAAAGGTCACTGGGGTTACTTTTTGTACTTGTATACACTTTAAACAATGCAACAAACGATACTTCGCAATTAAGTTAGCCTTGATTACATTACATGCCCCAGTGCAAACGGGTAACAGCTATAAACCCCTTTCGAACGTTTTCATGTTTGAATTGCATAATAGAACCCGAACAGTGCCCAGTTCAGGATCGTTAATGTATACCAAGTACCCAGTACCCGGTTCGGTTTCAAAATGCATGTTCGGTCACGCTCTAATACATATATATATGTGTGTGTGTGTGTGTGTGTGTGTGTGTGTGTGTGTGTGTGTGTGTGTGTTTAACTGTCAAAAGTCCATAAACTTTTATTCGTTGTGTAAGCGATATGATTAATATACTACAACGCACATGTGGAAACTATATATCAGTAACAACGTTTCGGTAAAAATACAAGCATCAAGTCACATATTATTGAAACTGAAATCTGCAGCCGTTGGCTTTCAGCTTGCTCAATCTCCTCACCAGGCCGGTTCAGAATTTCGGTATTGGTTCCCATCAATAATGTACAGTTTGCTTGCTTTGCGGATGGGGGGGGGTAGAAAATGGTGCTGAAAGGAGAAGAGACAGTGGTGTGTTTTTATGTATTTATGTACCTGCTGCGAGTTCCCATTTTACATCGATCACCAACCCATGGTGACCCTGAAATCACTTTTCTGCAAGGAAATGTCTTGCATAAAAATACGTGACGTCATACTGAAACAAAATTGCCGGGAAACACTTAATCTGGGCACTTTATATGCAAATTTATTTTCATTCTCCTTGATTACAGGTATTTGCCTTGAGAAGGAAATTAATTACGTCGCATAATCCCCAGAAGTTCGTTCCCTGGAGAACAGTCGTTTATACAGTTATCTTCAATAGTGAATCTGATCCGGGAGCAAAATCTGGGGGAAAAGTAATAGATATGCATGCACCGAGAGCACTGTATAACCCTAGACTGTCTTATATAATCCACTTACATGGTAATATGTTCCTTCACTGGAGATGACGACAGGCTTAGGGAAAGGATAATTGTCGAGCGAATTGATTTGCGTAACTCTGAAAAAGACAGAAATCTTACAAGATGTGCTCGGAGACAGGAATATCCCTACTAAGAATCTACATTCACTCTTAGAGAAGGAGTGGATGAAGTAGATCGTGATAAGGTAGATTTGCACATGTAAAAACAATAAACTCGAATGCCTTACTGGTCAACGAATGCTCAAAATACATGTATATATATATATATATATATATATATATATATATATATATATATATATATATATATATATATATATATATACAGTCTTTGGGGAAGCACTGATACACACGTAAGTGAATAAAGATGCCTACATATAGACCTAGCTTGGAGACTAACAATACAATTCTTTACATTACTTCCGTCATGGAGTAGGTTTTTTGTTTAATAATTATTTTCTTTCGCGTTAAAACTGTATTACATTGCTATTTGAGAATATATCCCCGACTTCAGAGACCGGTGTAATTACATGGTTTGCGTAGCCAGGAGGTGACGTGCTTTGATGTGTAAATCCAATTTAGGTGTTCTTTCCATAGTTGGTGTGTGTCAAACTCGGCAGTGCGGCCTTCAATTTTTTTTACTCCAATAATCCAGTTGCCATTAGGATCATACCTATTTGTTTCAATGTGATGTTTACATCGTACACAAAATTGAATCTTTTGTGGCCATACTTAGAAAGAATACTGTTCTGATACCTAAGATCAATTTCATAAAATGAAAATATTAATCCAAAAGTTCATATTATCGTTGATTGATTAATCCTGGAAGTTTTGATCAAATATTATGGCAAAGATTAAGAAATTAAGGGCCACCATCACAACGATTTTAATTTTGGGATCACATTCATGATCAAATCAATCTCTCTCTCTCTCTCTCTCTGTCTCTCTGTCTCTCTCCCTCTCTCTCTCTCTTTCTCTCTCTCTCTCTCTCTCTCTCTCTCTCTCTCTCTCCCTCTCAGTTATGACAAATTTATCATGCTTTTCGCGTTGCTGTTCGAGTGTGTGAAAACCTCTTTCAGACTCACAAAGTTAACAGCTGACAATGTACATATGTCACTTTGGTTTTCACAATTTCAAATTTGTAATTTCCTACCATGCATTCTCACTTTGGCTTTCACAATTTCAAATTTGTAATTTCCTACCATGCATTCTTTTTATTCCATACTCATTTAACCTATAAGGACTAAAACAGGTTGTTTTCACCCATTCAATCTGGTGACCGTTCTCACCTGGGTGAATCTGGTGTTTGACATAGGCCTAACATCATAAGTACAACGTAAAAGGTCGCGTGGGCCTGTATGACTAGTTGTACATCAATATTACTTCTCTTTTTCTGATGATTAACATAATTTATGCCAGCCAGTCAATCTCACAAATTATTAACAATGGCATCTGTCTGACTCCGATGCTGCTGTTTTGCGTCTAACACATCACATTGGTGCGCAATGTTAACCATTGGCTACATTCCCGATTTCTCTTTGTTGTTTTACTTTACCATCAACAAAATAGCGACTAACACCCACTTGTTTTATTGCTCAAATATTAGTATTAAATTTGAAACACCTATTTTAAAAAGTTGAATATTCAGCATCTAGTTAACATGAAACCTACGCCTCCAACCATCCTGATTGTGCCTGTGCATTGTAATGTATTCAGTTCAATATTGCCATTGCTGGTTGTAATCTCTCCAATAACACGATTGATTTGAAATGAAATTTTCCAAAAAAACAAAAAAATGAAGTATATGAACACAAAAGTGAGATGTGTCCATCATGATAGCAGATTCTCTTTTGCAAAATATTTCCAAATGTGCACCCGTTAGTGTAAACTTGCAAATCGCTTCCCTCAGACTATAAAGCTAAAATGTGTATGTTCAATATAAAAAATACATGTCTTTTCTCTCTGTCAGTAGGTTAAAGATAGCATGTGTATAAAATAAGGATCATGCCATACTCTCCACGCGCGTACAATTTCTGGGGGTAAATGTTCAGGTGCAAATACAGCCAGGTGCTACGCTGGGAAATCTATCGACAAAAATTCCTTTTCTGGACCTTTTAATGGCCAAAATAAAATTAAGTTAAAGAGTTCTCTCGGTGTCCTGGTAGTTTGAGCACCCAGAACTGACCGATGAAGTTTGTTGACTTGGGTTGCCACCAGGATTCTTTTGAGATTTTCTTTTTTTTTTTTTTTTTTTTTTGGTTTCATGAAACGTCTGATGAAAAAAGGAAAGGATACAGGCAAAAGAGATTTTTCTGTAATAGTCGCGCTTCACGTGAGAAAGTGTTAACCCTGTTGATCTGGTTAGAATGATTGGGTGCGTTGGACCAACCCGTAGCAAGGAAAGCTCTTGACACAAAGTATCATATCCCGTTAGCTGTGCCACATTTTTTATTGATAATGTTTTCTGGTAACGATAATTTTAAGAACAAACATTCAGGCAGACGACATTAAACACCCGCGAACCCTTTTTGGCTTTTTTGCGCTGAAAAGTGCTAATCAGCCTCGCTGCACATCACACTTCCATCCTCTGCTAATGTATCCCAGTTGTTCTGCAGGAGAACCACATGTGCGTATGATGTTGCCTTTGTTACAGCATTGTACGCAGGTTCAAGCAGGTGAACTTTATTACGGGGCCATGCGTCCTGCCGAGCCGCGCTCCTCAGGAAGACATTCTCATGACATCTTGTTTGGGTTTTTCTACATGATAACCTCTCCTGATTCCTCTTTTCAAGATTGGTCAAAGCTTTGATTTGAGAACAACACGTCAATGTCGATCACGATATTTTTCTTTTCACATCTTACATAATAAGTGACCTGTGATCACTGAAACAAGAGTAACGCCATTGTTGGTTGTCAATTAGGATTTTACCCTCATGGTGAATTGCCAAGGTTGTTCCTGACTCTTTAATCCCCGATATGTGATCCTCGATTTTATAACGGACACGGGTGCGCATCCAGACGAAAGACGAGAAAGATATTCCATTTCCATGCCTATCAAGACCAATACATGCACTAATGGATGTTTAAGTGATATTTATGCGTCATAAGACACATCCACACAATACAAGTTTGCAACACTAACCCTACTTTTGAATGCATTTACCACACCGAGACCGGGGAAGCCTGCATGGGATTCAGCATCCTATATATTTCGGAACTTGGTGGGGAAGCTCGAGTTCAGTAAACAGTTCCCTCCACTCTGTCAACACACCTGTTTAAACTCTCTGCACAGATTAGCAGCAGTTCTTATTTTGCATACTTTTGTGAAGCAATTGAGCCACTCGGTTTCCCATTATCTGTACAAAAAGTGTCCAATATGCTGGCATACTGCGACTGTGTAAATCTTGCACTCGATTTCCCCACATGCATGTATTATCTTTAAGCATGTAGTGTGGGAGCATATGTCATGATTTTAAGTCCCGTGGGATTTTGATGAAGATTTTATGCCACCTATTCAGAAATGTTATTTATACCCTAATGAACATAAAAAAAACCATGTTGGCACTTTGCCAACCTGTTGGATTCAAAATGGCCACCAAACTCCAAACATAATGATATTTTACGTTACATAATGTGTCCGAAATGTTCGAGTTAATAGATCTAAAAATCAAATTCTAACCTTTTGTCATCCAGGAACATTATTCATGGCTTTTATCTTAAACCTGAATATTACTAGACACCAAAATTTAAAATATCTGAAAAAATTTATCTATATTTTCCATGTTTCTTATAAATGTTTAGTGTTAAAATAGTTGATTTAAATTTGGCCTTTATTTTGGTTGTTACTGGCATCAATGAGGGTATGTATAGCACTGTAGTTATCACGATTCAAGATAGCCACAATTTCCTCAAAATGGCTGCCCCACCGCCACCCCCTCCCCACAAGCCGCTATTTCATTTTACATAAAGAACCAATATTCTCCAACTAACATTATTTAAGAGTTATATATCATACTCCAACCATGTAACAACATTGTGTCATGATTTTCAATCTTGAAACTGAACACCAGTTATTACCAACCAAATGTCAAGATGGCTGATATGCTGAAAAAATGCATGAATATAATCTATGCATCAAAACTTGTTGATATTTAACTATATCTCTCATTACCCTTTTAGTCTAGATCAATACTTTTTCCTCATCTGATCCAAGGTCATCGGTTCCAATCATTGTTCCCTATTATAACTTACCCGTTGTTTGAATGTATTTTGCAGGTCTGTATGGTAGTATTGGTGTGCTGACAGAATGATTCCCTGTATAGTAACTAAAGTGGTGGACTAATACATGGTGCTGGCATGCTGATGGGTGGATCTGATTAGCTAACTGCTTGGAGAAATAGTGTCCCAAGTGCTTTTAGATTACTTGCTGAGTCTTCATTTACATTGAAAGACCGAACATATTCTTGCCATAATCCAAGCACATTTATTTGCAAAGACTTTTTGCACAATGACTGTAGCAAGGCCTCTAGATATTCTTGATTAACCCCATTAATTCTGGGGTTTAGTCCTCTAATTGCCCTAAAAGTGGCCAACTATGTAGAAAGTCATCTCCTTTCATGTCTTAAATTAACGTTTGTCCACAGAAAATATTTTGAATAACAATTATAGATGAGAGCTAAGTAGAGATAACATGCCCCATGAATTTACAGCTTTTCAAAGCATGGAATAGGTGTTTAGTGCCCACCTCATAATAAGAAAACAGCGTTCAGATAAGAATTACCTTCGGCGCCCACAACGTTTTTTTTCTCCCAATTCTGAATTTTTTGTTTGTTTTGGTTTTGTTTTCAGACTTTGCAGGTGTCATAATACGGTGTAACTGCACCAAAAATTTGATGAAGCTGTGATGAATCCTCCTTGAGATATTATGATAACATTGTCCTCTCTCTCTCTCTCACTCTCTCTCTCTCTCTCTCTCTCTCTCTCTCTCTCTCTCTCTCTCTCTCTCTCTCTCTCTCTCTCTCTCTCTCTCTCAATATGTTAAAAGACTCTACATAGACCAATACTCTGAAACCTGTACTATTCCAAATTGCTTTGTTTGTAATGAGGATTCATAAAGTATATTTGTATGTAATTATGTTATCTTTGTCTCAGTCAGTCCAACTGTCCTCACACACATGTGGTGCTTTGTTCTGAAGCAAGGTGTTACCTTACCAAGTAAATTTATTTAAGTGGCCCATGCGAGAACGGATGTTTTCATCCTTAGCTGGGTCATCCTGACTATCTGTTTTCTGTGGTAATAATGTACTATTTCTCCTTTATTTTGTTTTTGCATTTGTTTATATATTTCTGTCATTATTACCTAACAACTGAAATATATTGAATTTATTGTCGAATAAAAGAATCTGAATGTGAATCATGATCAGAGAGCGTCAAATAAATACTTCAAAAGTTTTATAACGAGTTTCAAAATAATGAGAGGAAGCTGGTTTTCAATAGGAAAATAGTCCTTTATAATGTGCATCTCTAATGAAATTTGCTTCTTTTTTTATAATTTTTTTTTGTTGATAACAGAAAATTATAATGTTCATAAATACACTGTTTTTGTACATTATCTGAATCTGCCTTTATTCATTTCACGCTCTCGGTCAATGATTAAAAATCCAACCATAGAACAAAACATACATTAATTTTCTTCTCTCCCCAAACCTATCACCATCATTTTTTTTCTGTGAATATTCAATTTATCATTATTTTTAGCAATCTGATGAAAATTTGATGAAGCTGCGATAGATCCTTGTTGAGATATTATGGTAACATTGTCTCCTTGCGTGCCACATACAAAGTTTATAAATACCAAGAGGATGCCAGGTTTTAATAGGAACCTGGTCCATCAAAAGATGCATCTCTGACAAAAATTTGGTAAAGGTGCGATAAAAAATTGCTTGAGATATCGTGGTAGCATCGTCAGGGTTGATGCCACTCAGACGGCCTTCAAATAAGTACTTTAAAAGTTTCATAAAAGTTCAGAAATAATCAGTGGAAGCCTGTTTTCGATAGTAACGTGGTCCATCATAAGGTTCTTCTGTGACAAATGTTTAATAAAGCTATGGTAAATATTTTTGGAGATAATATGGTAATATCGTCCCCTTTTGCGCCAGTCAGACGGCCCTGAAATAAATTCTTAAAAAGTTTGATTAAAAGTTTAAAAATAATAAGAGGATGCTAGTTTTCAATAGCAAACTGGTCCATTACAAGTTGCATCTCCGATAAAAATTTGGTACAACTATGGTGAATATTTTTTTAAATATCAAGGTAACATTGACAAGACAGATGGACTGACGATGTTGGGGATGACAATACCCTCCAGCACTTTATGTGCCGAATGTAAAAACATACCAACTCTGTTACCTATTCTCAGCCAGAGTGGGTTAAACACCCAGGTAACCACTAGAAAAATGTCAAATCTGGGCAGTACCTAACAGAATGGAAACTTTTGTAGTCAGAATTTATGTGTTTAGAAAATGAAATTTACTAAATTTGGTCGTAAGGTTTCCCCCCACCCTCAACCCAGTACATTCATCCCACCTAATAATAATGCAAGGTGCATCTCAGCTTATCCTACTAACTGGTCATTGCCATGTACAGCACATGTAGAACAGTTCACATATCACTTGTGTACTACAGTTTGATCTTGGTGAACTTCTTGCCTGTGGCTCAACTGGCATAATCGATAGATTTTGGATGAAGTACCAAAAGTAGATCCAACATATTGATGACTCTGAAATTATGATAAACTGCTTTCATCTTCATCATCCAACTGAACAAGCCAACTACTATGGCAGACTGCCACTGTATATGGCAATCACCAGATACGGCCAGCTTCCACTGTGTAAGACAGTCACCAGCTGGGCACCACAACTATCAATATGAGAGTGACAATGATGAAGATGAGAACGATGATAGTAAAAATAATCATCCTAATCATACAAATATGAACTGGGTAATGGAGGTGATGATGTCATTTATTGTAGCAATACACTTTAATGTGTCATACATAATATTGTTTCAATGTTAACTCACAATATGTGAGTGACAATGATGAAGATGAGAATGATGATAGTTAAGATAATTATCCTAATCATACAAATATGAACTATATAATGGAGGTGACGATGCTAGTCATTGTAGCAGTACACTTGTTTCATTATACTCTTCCAATGGAAACTCACAATATGAGAGTAACAATGATAAAGTTGTAAATGATAATAATTTAATATAGGTCTCCCAGTCACACAGGTATGAACTTGGTAAGGGAGGTGATGATGCCCTTTATTGTAGTAATATACTGGTGTCATAATATTGTTAAAAAAGGTCATTTATCTCGGTTCGGTTTACTTTCTTTTGATAGAAAGATTTGATACTTTTAAGACAAATATGAGCCTAAATTGACTAAGATTCAATTTGAAGATAAAAATCCAACTTTATAGCCGGGAGTTATGAAAATAAATACCCAGAAAAGGTGTTTTATACTGCAAGGACCTTTAAGGGACCTGTAATTGGACAAAAATGGGAAATTTGGCAGCCATTTTGAATCTAACAGGTTGGCAAAGTGCCAACATGTTTTTTTCTGATATTTCAGATGTATTTAACATTTCTGAGTAGGTTTTATAAAATCTTCATCAAAATCCCATGGGACTCCATATGCCCCCACACTAATGCACTGAACACTCCAAATTAAATGTAGTTCACTGGTTTACAGCCCATCTGCGGGTACCATAATGGTCCGAGAAATGCGAGCAAGTGCGAGAAAAGACCCGTATTTCACGTTTGGATAGCGTTACTTTGACTTTGTCAAAAGACTCATTTTAATGATTCTAAAAGACACGATAAACTTTTTCTCCAAAAAACAAAACAATTTGCGCCACTTCAACATGGCTTCCAGAGCATCGACAGGAATCGATGTCTCGAACGTGGGATTCAGTTTGTAGTATGGACAAAAATAGTAAACCTGGAAATACAACATTGTTGTGCTTGACCAACTGACCCATTTGGTCTGCTGTGAAACTCCTCTGAACAGGAAACGAAATTTTGAGACCTTGGTCTGCTGGATCGAGTATATCACAGTTTACGATAGTTTATGTCTTTTCGTTGAGAAGAATCTAGGAAATTATGTGAAATGACGGGATTGTTGTTGGAAGGTTTCTGTTCAACACAACGTAGTAGGCCTTTAACTACTGACCATGCAAAAAGATTCACAAGAGAAGACACCAGTCAGCACACATAAGTCCACGGCAACACCTGCTTTATTTGGACCCGCTCAAGTCCAAGAGCAGGAGGTGGGCTTAGTGAGGAGGACCAAATGTTCTTTACAAAACTGCAGGCCCCTTGCATCATTATTAACTTGAGCAGTTTATTTCAATTATACATGTGGTACATGCGTAAATCATACTTTGTTTGGTCATCCTCAGCGCAGTTTTGGTTTATGTACTTGTTTGTAAAGGTTACCTGCTGAGCATTAACAGGACTGATACATTTGCACATGTAAATCTGCTCATGGAAGTCTAGGCCTAAAGCCTTTAAATGTTTTTAAAAAATGACATTCGATGGCTTATTTCTGCTATTTGAAATGTATAATTACAACTTCCTTTGCATTCTCCTTCAATTTTATACCTATAACAACAAGTTAAAACCAAAAAATTGGGGGTCATGTGATTCGATTTTTTGTACAGGTGCATTTGTGTACCTTACCTCCATTTCTGACTGTTCCGCGCAAAATATATCTCCAAAAATACACAAAGTTATCAAATGATTTAAAATATTTCTAGAGAAACAATGCCTTTCTTAAACTCACATTTGATAAGTATTTTCATATCAAAATTATCATGGGACTTAATTTGGGATGCTCTGCTCCTGGGATATTAATATACAAAAGACACAGGAACAGTATTCAGTACCCGATTAGTGGATCAGTTGAGCCGACATTGAGAGGTTACTGGTCCCAGACTTAGAAGTGGACCCGCTGTCATCTGCGTCACAAGAAAAGTTGGCCCGCTCCAGGCTTTTCGTAATAGGAAGAATCAAAGTATTTTTTCAAATGACCGCGAGCCATCAAAACCGACACAGACTAATTTCTTCTGAGCTTATTTTGTGGTATTGTTGCAGCTGAACTAAAAACAAACAAGGATGTACCAATTTCAGGAGAAAAAAAAAAGATGCACTAACATCAAGATAATGGCAAATTACATCGGATGTTCTCATTCCGTTTCCTATTCCAGGTTTTGTATTTTCCCGCATAAATTATGTCTGTATTAACACAGACACATTTTTCTTATTTATTTATTCATTTATTGTTTGTTTGTTTGTTTGTTTGTCTATCTATATATCTATTCATCTGTTCTTTACAGCCAATATTGTGCTATTGCAATAGCAGTGAGATTAAGCACCTGGTTTGAAATAGACGTGCTTAAATTATGCAAATTAGGGTTATTTGAAATATTAAATGCCTTATTTCTTCAGAACTATTAAAGGTATTGCCTCCAAAACAGACCCAAGCTGCATCTGTTGTCTACTCCGCTGTAGTTACACGGCACTTGATCTGCTTTGCAGGCAAGTAAAGGTAGAGGCGTCACTCAAACTTCACTTTATATGTCCAGGCTCATCCAATGGACGACAAACAAAATTTGCAGAATTCTAATGTTCGCTGATTAGCGACACTTGAACATAAGTTAAATGAGGTAGAGGTGGCCGTCGTAGTTTGTGCTATAGAACCATCCAATTGAGCTTTGAAAGCACACATATAGATTGGCTTTTGAAGCAAAACTTCTTTTCTAGTTGCAATTAATTTTCGTCAAAGGGACTGAGTGCCTCAGTGAATCAAGCAGATGATCGTAACATTTGCGCGCCAAAATCCTTTGATACAGAGAGTACGTGCATGTCCAGATTTTTGCAAGAGGAAGCGGTCACGCAATTCTGTAAAAACATCTTCTGGTACTATCGTGCTGTATCTGCTTGGTTAAATAACTGATACTTAGCCCAACAAATAGTTCGGGTTTCTTGGGACGGGAATCAATCGACGATTGGAAAGGTGACATCTCCAGGTACACTGATAACGGGCCAAAAGGGACATGTCACGCTGTAGTAATTGTTGTCCCCAATTGATTAATTATAGTTTAACACAACGGTCATTGACTCGCAGTATTGCCACGACAGGAAAGATAAATGAGGCAAATGATGACGTAATTCCCAAATTGTATAATGTGGACCTTCTTGCAGTTACTGTTTTGAAAGTGCATGGTTCCCAACTGTATTACATTTGGCGTGCAAATCTGGGTACCTGGATATATTTGACGGCCATCTACTCAGGAAATCGGATCAAGTTCAACTTAATTCAAATTTGTTAACTTGACGTTTTATTGTATCCAGGTGTTCATTTTACCTTGATGTTCCCCAGGGAGGTGTATCATACACCTCCCTGATGTTCCCACACTCTTCATTTGAAGGGAGGCACATTCCTGCATGGGTAAGCGTGGTAAATTACACGGAGACGTGCTTTTAAAACAATGCTGTGACACGCTTGAATGTAGGAATTTTGCTGAATTGATAGGGGCATGGACCTACTATCTGAGTAGGTCCATGATAGGGGCATGGATTCTCTGAGCCGAATATTGAGTTGTTTTTGCTCGTGTGGCATATAACTTGAACAGTCACTGGCTCATCTTGTATCCTTAGAAGCAAGCCTGATCTCACGGAACAGAAGCAACTCGTCTGATACATGTACTTCAAGTTTTGTTCGTGTAGTTTACAATGTTCAGTATTCAAGACAACACTTAATTGGGCAGGTGGCCAGTAGAGCTCCCCAAATCGTCTTTCTCTTCCATGTGTCCGCAAATTATCAGGGTAATGAGTGACATAGATCAGCAGCTTGCCTCGACAGAGTGCATGTCATAAGTAGTTCCTGGAAGTAGTTCTCTGTAACAAGGCATTCACATATAAACGTCGGCAGATATGCCACTAAGAAGAACGCAAATTGGATGTTCACCTGTGATATGTGGTATAATTTTCCTATGTCCATCCAAAAAAACAAAAATCTATGAATTAAGCAATGCATAATTGTATGGGCCGTCCGAACATTTTCCCTGTTTTGAAATGAATAAAAGGGAAACTAATTGTGGCGTCTCTGTATAAGCGAAAACAAAAACAAAAACAAAAAGGAAGACACGTGTGATAAACATTGAAATTATGGCCACATGTGTGTATGTATGTATGTATGTATGTATGTATGTATGTATGTATGTATGTACGTATGTATGTATATAATAATATACTTTATTTACTGAGGATTGGAAAGAAAGCCTTGCGGCTAATATGAATTTCTCTCCTCTTGTATATACAAAAACGTGAAGCTTCATTAAGCTATACAATAGACAATATGAGGAAAAAAACATAAATATATGAAAAGAGAAAAGACAACATGTAAATCCAACAAGTACGGACAAACATCAGTTACGTATTGAAAAAGAACTTAATCCGTATCAAGTTCTAAGAACCTAAAGCACCTTTTGAATGTTGAATGAGAGACGTAGTTGCATCAAGTATACTGCAGTAACAGTCAGATGATGGTTATTTCCAAGTAAATACAAATGTAATTTAGCATGATTGGATGTATGTGTGTATGTATGTGTGTATGTATTTATGTATGTATGTATGTATGTATGTATGTATGTATTTATGTGGGAAATGGTATTGAACATAAAGCACTCCCTGGTTAATAATAATAATAATGATAATAATATTAATAATAATAATAATAATAATAATAATAATAATAATAATAATAATAATAATGATAATAATAATAATAATAATAATAATAACAATAATAATAACAATAACAATAACAATAATAATGATAATAATAATAATAATAATGATAATAATAATAATAATAATAATAATAATAATAATAATAATAATAATAATAATAATAATAATAATAATAATAATAATAATAATAATAATAATAATAATAATAATAATAATAATAATTTTATTTCGGAGAGCTATCCCTTTGACACGGGCTCACTACGGGCCGGGGTAAGTCCATGATGTGTCCGTCACAACTTAAAATAAGTCCTGTGGACAAAATCAGACAATTCGTATAAAATGTTTCCGGTCATTGCACATTAAAAATATATTAATACTACCTGTTTACAGGTCAATGTGCACCCGTTACTACGTTTCAACAAGCGGCGGTCAGGTGGGAAACCGGGCATTACCCCCGCCGGATCAAGGGCCATTATATGTTATATGTCTCAAATTAGAACGCGTACAACATTATTTATTAATTTTATTAAGCTTTTTGTTTCAGCCAGTGAACACCAGATAGCTCAGCAATACTCCAAATATCCAGTCGATCATCTTGTACAACAGTCAGCACATTGATATATCTTGAGCGAGCTGCACTTAATTAACTGGCTCCACGTAAGAATAGTCTTGTTCCGCATTCTCCAAGGTGGAACAACTGTATCTTAAAATGGACATGAAACTGTCATGGTTTTATAGGACAGCTGTTTTGCAGGAAGGATAAACCCGTTATGCGCTCAATATGATTTAAGTATGACTCCTCACCAGGGAAAATGAATCTGTCATGGACTTAATATGACTGTAGCATGACTCCTCACCAGGAAAGATGAATCTGTTATGGACATACCGTGATCACGTGAGTGATTTGCGCAAAGATTGAACCCGGTATACATTGCATGACTTGTCTTGCGGTGTTCACGGCTTCACGAAATATATATATATATATATATATATATATATATATATATATATATTAACGTCAGATGCCACTTGTAAAGACGTCCACATAGTGCAGACCTTATAAACTTCTGACTGATTTGACAAAGGTACTGCTGGAGTGCATTTGGGCCGAGACTTAGACCAGGGATATGCACTGTAAAATCCGTATACATATGGCAAGTGTTTAACCAGATAGATAGATAGATAAATAGATAGATAGATAGATAGATAGATAGATAGATAGATAGATAGATGGATGGATGGATGGATGTATAGATAGATAGATAAATAGATAGATAGATAGATAGATAGATAGATAGATAGATAGATAGATAGATAGATAGATAGATAGATAGATAGATAGATAGATAGATAGCAACTGTTTTACGGATAGGTAGGTAGGTAGGCAGACAGACAGACAGACAGACAGACAGATAGATAGATAGATAGATAGATAGATAGATAGATAGATAGATAGATAGATAGATAGATAGATAGATAGATAGATAGATAGATACATACATACATACATACATACATACATAGAATCCAGGTGGATTGTCTTCACGAAATGAAGGTAAAGAAACGTAGCATTCAGCATGCACGGGAATTTAAGGCTGTGGAATGTGCTTGATGGTTTGCTGCTGATGACCCGTTTAAATTTATTTGGCTGTTGAAGCATTGGATTTCTAAATTTGCGCATCGAACGTGACAATAGGGATTAATTAAGGAATAATTTTGGACCTAAACTGTAACCGGGTTGAATATGGAACGTAGAGAGATTGAATTGTGATTTTTTTTCCTTCTGGGGGAGCTCGAGGGGGTCAGAACTAAACGGAGGTTGCAACGCTGTTGCACCTATTTCTGTAATAGGAATAACGATCTAAGCAGAAGCTTATCACCCGCATAGTAAACGAAAAACTCTTAAGTTTCTGGAACATTATTCTACTGGGATATAAATCTTCTCTAACGATCATACAATATGTTTAAACATGGGTTAGATGTACGATGCAAGATTTGCACGATGACATGGGTACCTGCCCATAGTAAATATACAGATATATTGATTGATGACAGCACATCTCAGTCATCGCTATTACCCTTCCAATCGGACAATATGGTATTTAACGTCTGCCTCAAATCTAATCCAGCAAATACAACATTATCCTACTGGGATATAAATCTTCTCTTACGATCATACAATATGTTTAAACATGGGTTAGATGTACGATGCAAGATTTGCACGATGACATGGGTACCTGCCCATAGTAAATATACAGATATATTGATTGATGACAGCACATCTCAGTCATCGCTTTTACCCTTCCAATCGGACAATATGGTATTTAACGTCTGCCTCAAATGCGGTCCAGTAAATATTGCTGACAGTGCTGGAAGACAGTAGCTTATAGGGTTACTTGTGTGCACTGCAAATCCTACTAAGTGGAAAATGCAATTTGGTCGAACGTACGGACGCGGATCTCCACCTTGTTCTTACCAAATAGGAGTCACCCCATTTCTAAAGCTTAGCAAGCCGCTAAATGGTACAATTAGTATGTTTTATGGCAATTTAATGGGAACGTGAAAGCAACATGTTTAGATAGACTTGTCCTATGGAATTTACGTTTAAGTCGGTGTTGAAAGTGGAACTGCCAAAAGCGCCAAGCTTCTTGTTGAAGTCATTAAGGCATTGACGTCATAGCCGGCTACTCAGATAGCACAAGTACCCTCCATCCTTCGTTGTTTCTGAGATAACGCCAAAATGCGGTACAGCTTTGATAGTCCATTTCGTTAACCGAGCCAGTCTGGTCGCTCTGTTAGTAAATATTCCTCTCATATGCTAAGTGTCAGCAAGGCGCTCAGTTTTGGCATGCGATTAATAAGAACACCCCTGGTCCATGCATGTTGCACGGAAGAACCACTCTATACCATGCAACTTATGCAAGAGACTTTATTAAGAGATCTATTCTATTCTATTCTATGTGACCGGAAGATTTCGAATTTCAAGTTCTTCGTGCAAAATCACCTCACCAAGCGAATGGAAGCTGCTCTGTTGTTAGCTGGACCAAAATGGTGCTAATTCTATAATTAAGAGCGATGATGATCTTTCAGCTTTGGATGTCAGTCACTGTGTGCTGCTATCCAGCATTGTTGAGCCAGATTTGTTCTCGAAACGAGACTCTAAAATATATTTGCCTCAAAATAAATTACAATGTGAAGATCATAGTTTTTTCCATGCATAGATGCTTACTGTATTTTGTGAATGTGCATAAAAAAATCAACACCATGTACACGTACGTTTTAGAAACTGAAAATATAAAAACATATTATATTATCATTTTTAATCAGCATAAAAGTTTTTGAAGAAAAAAACATTTGATTCCAAGAAAAGGGCAGAGAATGAATCTCTGCTTGAACTTTTTGTACACCCAAAGACGACTACACGCATAATGCATCCTGGCGGAAAGTGCGGAAAACCGAATAGAGTTTCAACACATGCAGCATAATTGATTTTTCGGAGGGAATCGTCTTGACAGAGACCATATCTAAGAGGCACACGCTATCACAATGGCTGCACTATCCGTGGCATAATTGGCCATTTTTTTGTTGAACCCGGCAGTGAAAAATATCAATAGGTCATAACCTGTCAAAGCAAATTTTAAGTAATTGGTCGAGTGCACCCTGTATACTGGGGGGGGGGAGGGTCTGGAGACATTTTCCGTGCCTATAGGATACCCTGCACTAAAAGAAGTGCATGGCTGAGAACTCGCACACATTATCTTCATTGTGCAGGCATTAACGAATAGAAAATTGTACTGAACGACTCCAGATACTTATCTCTTCGAAGAAAAGTAAAAAAAAAATACCCATTCATCCCTGAATAAATATTTGACTGCTTTAGTTGTGTATAGATATTTACATCACATGTAGTCAAAGTTTATATCAGATTTGACTTTGCACAATTCTGATGTGTAATCATGGCCCCATCATACAATACAAGGCAAAAATGCAATTTACATTTTTTCCTGTTTTCACTCGAAAGTAGCTTTATTTACCACTTAAATAAAAACCCGCCGGTACTTGCGGATCTGTATCCGCTATCGGGGCAACCTTCTCTACTTAGCTCCATCTTTGGCTCAGCTGGGATCTTGGCTGCTGTGCCCAGTGGCGCCACTTTATTCATTGCCTCGGGGCGACTTCAGCATCTGATATCTACAACATTTTCTGGCTTTGTTTCGAGATTATTTTAAGCGGGTGAGCCGCCCGTGCACAGTGCATCATTATTATTTATCATTTAAATATGATTGTGTTTTGGTATGATTTAATGTAAATTTGGACGGTGGTTCCATGATCTGTGGCTCTTGCTATGCGCCATGTTCAAAACGGCGCATTTTTCGCCGGCTTGACAGTCGAGGTATCGTGCCGCGTTTGGATTTGTGACTGACGATGATAACGGCTTCAGACACAACCATTGAGCTCGATGCACCGTACAACTGTGACTATGGCCTATACAGCTATGCACTTTCCCCGGCCCAAGTTAACATTCCACTGCCGACAAGTTGAAATAAAATACTGTGTTTGAGTTGACGTTGCTGAAGAAAAAAAAAACGGCACACGGCGGCCATGTCACTTTCTTGATAAAATCTTTCAGCTAGGGTCGATCAATTTTTAGTTCATTCCTCCATGGAAGATCGGCTTGAAACTTTTTTTTTATATTTCATATACTGTGACTGTGTTTGAGTTGACTTTACTGCAAAATAACGGCAACGACGGCAACTTTCTCGATAAAACCTTTCAGCTAGGATCAATCATTTTTTATTAGGGAAGGGCGCCTTAAAACTTTTTTATTTTATATCTCATAAAAATTATTTAAGGTCAGGACTCGGGCCTTTTCAATTTCAATGGGGTCGGGTTCAGGTTATAGGAACAACACATATATTTTTGTTAGGCCTTAGGTAACTTGGACATTTGTTGAAACATGAATGAATGAATGAATGAGTGAATGAATGAATGAATATATGAATGAATGAATGACCTTTATTGCAACTGCACCATTTCATACATATCCATGGTATTTTGTTGATGGGTCAAAAAAAAAAAAAACAGTACAAACACAGTCTACATCATAAAGATCCCCCATCAGCAAACCTGCTGGGAGCATAAACAATACTTACAAACACATACAGATAAATGTGATAATAAGAATTATATATAAAACATCATACAAACATATGTGAACCGAGTTGAATAAAAAAAATAGGACACCTTTCCATCACAACTATCCTCTGATTTTGACAGTTTCTGTTATAAATTGTCCCAAATTTCAAATTACCTCCACGTCATCACATTTCATTCACTTAATAAATTCATCTTCCGGAGTTAAATATTCAAAATCGACCAGAAATTCTGACACGTTATCAATAAATTGTTTCCTAGCTTCACAGAACTTTTGATAAATGGAAATGTAATGAAATTAGTCTTCTAATTCAAAACACAAGTCACATATTCTGTCATCTACTGGTACTTTAACTGCCCCCCCCCTTTTTCAATATTTAAATTATGTGCACTGATTCTTAATCGGGTTAAGTTTCTCCTTTCATCTATATTCTTCAATACCAGTAAGTAATTTTCCATTTAAAAGTTTGATTTAAATTTTGAATATGTTATAATTTTTTATCTGGAAAAGATTTCTGGAAGAGTCAGTGTGCCGTTGAATAAGAAATTTCTCCTGTAATAAATTTTGCGTAATATTTGCCGAAAAGTCTCCAAATTCATCACCGCCATTGTTCCAAATATCTTCGCATTCGATTAATTTTAGGGTGTTCTTCACATTGTTTAGCATGTTAGAGTAAGTCAATGACAGAATTTCGGAATTACATTTATAGGCATCATACAACAATTAGTCATGGTGAGAGTTTATAATTCGGTACCAGTTTTTGCATATAGTCTTCAGTATTTTCAGAGAATAGGGAAAAGCTCCGGCTCACTCAAACCGCAATATTGCATGCTTTAGAGTTCACTCCTAGAGTATATTTAAAAAAAGTTAAATATAACTTTTCGAATTCAGTCTTGAAATAACCTGATATATTGTCTTGACCGATGCAATTTATCGGAGATATTGCATATGCACCCCATATTTCGCAACCATAAAGAAATATAGGGGCAATCAGTTTATCAAATAAATCCAAATATAAACGGATGTCAATTGCTTTACCAAACAGGGTATGATTTAAGCGTCCAAGAGCCTTTTTAGCTTTTTCACATAATGTTTTATGGCTCCAACAATATTTCCGTTTGTATCCATATGTTTACAATGGAAGTTATTCCCCCATTTACACATTACCTCCTTTGACGTCAGTTTAATTTGTTAGCTGGGTACAGCCGAAGGCACTTGTTTCCATAAAAATGAGGGATTTAAAGTTTGGAATGATATTCCTAACATATTCGCCAGTTGATTCAATTTTAGTGAATATTTGTTTAGATTTTGTTAACTGGGTACTTCAACTTACACCTATATATATATTGACACATGTATCTGATTGCTGGCTGCAAATAGTCTTGTAATTGTGCCATCCGTACCTTGCTCTTTTGTATTATTCTTGTATTAATGCATATTTTTTCCGTAATTGTAATTATTGTACCTGCACCACAGGATTCATGTGAGCCCTTATAGGATTTTACCCTGAACTTATGAGATTGAATGATTGTATGCCAGAGTTTACCGCTGAACATTATTCATTCATTCATTTTTTATTCAATTAGAGTATAATTTTAAGTCAAGTTTGCTTACATAAAGAGCGTGTGTTTTGAAAAGTACATTAAAAAATAATGTTTATATACACAGGTAACTAATGTCTCAACAACATGAAAGACAAAAACTTGATTCTGCGAAGGATGATATATATATATATATATATATATATATATATATATATATATATATATATATATATATATATATATATATATATATATACTGAATAACGGAAATGAAGAAAAGATAATACTGCAAACATATGCCTGCACTGTATTCTGCGATTGATTTCCTCATTAGCCAATTAATAAACAAGATTTTCATTCAAATATCATTTTCAGGCCATTGCCATAACCAAGCAGCATTAAAACATACCCATACCCCCTTAAAGCATGTACTTCCTCCGGTACGGTATGTTGAGCAGCATTAAACCCTTGTACTGGGTTGAAACCATACACACAAGCCTCGGTGTTGAAACTGCTGGGAAACCGGCCACGTGACCGATTCATGCAAACATGGACAATGAATTAGATGACTATCATGCAATAGGCTAGGCCGTAACCAAAGCTTTGTGGTTCTATATGGAAACATAATTGGCTTCTTGGAGACGAAGGTGGGGCCGAAAACCCACGTGACTCTGATTTTAGCTTTCCCTCGCAAAATGACTGGGACCAAACTATATCTGATGTTTCTCTAAACGAGTTTGTTTATCGCAACAATGGCAGTTTAAATGCTTCAGTTGGTATTTACCATGCTCTTGAACCAAATGCGACATATTTTAAAAACTTTTGCAAGAAACATTCCAAAAATCTCATTTTAATTACTTGAATGTAAACAGCTACAGGTATAGGTTTCCTGAGGTCAAAGAACTTCTTGACAAAGGTTTTGTCGATGTATGTGGTCTCACTGAAACCATTGATGAAAATTTTACAAGTTTGCAGTTTTACAATGACAATTTTTCTATGTTTAGAAAAGATCTTAACGGCCATGGTGGTTGTATTTTGAACTTATGTACATTCTGACATTTCACATAGGTGCAGATCTGACCACGAATTTTGTAGTGATGATATCGATCAATGATTTTCGAGACACATGTAAGAAAAGAAAAATGGATGTTAGCGGTGGTTTACCGCTCTCCATCGGTTAAGGCTGAAAAACGTATTGATGCAATAACTCATATCTCTACTGACCTGGGGCAGGAAAGCAAAACGTTTTTCATTTTAGGTGATTTAAATGTAAACTCTCTAAATGAAAATAAGGACAAAGAGGACCGAATCAATGCCCTTGATATTTTTTACTTATGTGATGTTATAAAGTCTCCTACCTGCTTTAAAAGTACCACACCTAATCTTATCATGTTATACTAGCCAACTCCCGAAACAGGGTCGCCGAATCAACGTGTATTGACACGGGGATAAGCGATTTTCACTATAGGGTCCTGGCAAGTACTAAGATACAAATACCTAGATCTCTATAAGTAGACATCAAATTTCGCAGCTTTAAGTCCTTTGATCGGAATAGATTTATTGTCGACCTAGACAGAGCCCCATTTCACGTAACTGGCATCGTTTGCAAAGCTATACGTTTTGGTTTTATGACACCTTGCTAAAAGAGGTGGTTGATCAGCACGCATCAGAGAAAAGAGAGGTCGTCAGGTCCATTCAAGCACCTTTCATAAATGGCGAATTAGGAAAAACTTAAAATGTGAAGCGTACCTTGCGCAAACGAAGTAAAAAATATAAAGGCCAATGGGAAGCCTTCCCCATTCAGAGAAATAAAGTAACGTCCCTGAGGAAAAAATCTATAAAGCGATACTTTGAAGACAGATGCGGTGCTACAAGCAACAAATCTTTTTGTAAAGTTGTGCGTTCCATGTTTCACTAATAAATCAAAACGAAATCGTAACGGCACGATCATTCTTATGGAAGATGGGATGTTGCACCATGATCAAAATGAAACATGTGAGAACTTTGACAGTTATTTCTCATGTGTTGCTGATCACCCTCCAAATGGCGGTTCCACACAATCAACTCAACCCCTTGCTTTATCGAGTCATTCCAGTATCTGTACCACTGCTGATGAAATGAAAAACAAAAGCAATACAGAGTTTGATTTTCGTTCGGTTACTGAAGATGAATTCTTGACATATATGAAGACGTTAAATCCTAAGAAAGTTACTGGGCCGGATAACATTCCGCCCAAACTAATCAAAGTTGGTGCTGATGTCTTATGTCCCACTTTAACGAAAGTTATAAACAAATCTATTGCATCAGGGAAATTCCCGTCTGACCAATAAAAAAGGCTTCCATTTTTACCTGTTTATAAAAAGTCTTTTTCTTGAAACAAATATAACTGTAGTCCTGTAAGTGTCTTTATCATGTATTGTCAAGATATTCGAGGGTCTTCTCAATTACCAAATGATTGACTTCTTCAATGGTACATTTCACTCTTTGTTAAGTGCTTTTCGCAAAAATAATAGCTGCCAGACTCTTCTCATGAAGCTTGTAGAAGACTGGAAGCATGCCTTTGACAACCACAAAACGGTTGGTGTCATACTTATGGACCTCTCAAAGGCCTCTGATTCATTACCTCGTGATCTATTAATACATAAGGTACAAGCGTATGGCTTATCAAGTAATGCCTGTGAATTAATAAGCAGCTATCAGGTGAAAGAAAACAAAGAGTCAAGTTTGGAGTTACTTCGAGCGAATGGATAAACATTTAAAAGGTGTACCCCCAAAGTAGTATTCTTGGACCCATTCTTTTTAATATATCACTAACGATTTCTTTTATTTCATGGAAGTACACTGTCACATTTATAATTATGCCGCCGACATCAGGCTTTTCTTTCATGATAAAGATATACAAAAGCACAAATCTGGACTTGAATCTGCAACAAATATAGGTATCAATGGTTAAAAGACAATTACATAAAAGCTAACCCTGACAAATTTTAAGCCATGGTTCTCTCTCCATTCAATTCTCTCATTTTTTCTGAAAAGTGTGTAAAACTACTCGGTGTCTATATCGATGATAAACTTAAATTCCATGATCACGTTTTTCACATATGCAAGCAGGCTGCTAAACAAATATAAGTGTCTTTAGGCGTTTCTCGAAAATTCTGAATGAAAAAGCAAAGCTATTTATTTTCATCTCTTTTATCTTGTCAAACTTTAATTACTGTCCTTTAGCATGGGATCTTTGCAGTTCCGCCGACACAAACAAAATGGAAAAGCTCCAAGAAAGAGCCTTGCGATTTGTCTTTAAAGATTCTCAGTCTTCTTGTAAAAAATCTGCTGTAACGTGCTAAGAAACCTCCACTTTACTTAAGTAGACCCAGGAAAATTTCTATTCAGGTTTACAAAATTCTAGCTGAGGAAAGTCTCCCTTTTACGAAAGATATATCGGTAGAAAAAGATACGTTACGATTTTTGAGATAATGGAAAAGTGGAGCAGCCTGGCTAAAAGTCAGTGGCCTATGGAAGGAATTCTCTAAATTACCAAGGGACCGAACTATGGAACAATTTAGCTTTCGGTATAAAACAGGCTACCAACTTACGCCAATTCAAAAACCTGAACAACAAAATAAACTGTAAATATTTTCATCCGTGAGATCATGGTACATACCATTTTCCATTTAATATTTTCACTGTGTCGAAAAGTAATGCCTCAGCGCTAATGTTTCTTATTGTATTTTACTCGACATAGAATAAAGATTTTTATTATTATTATTATCATCATTATCATCATCATCATCATCATCATTACTGCTTATGTTAATAAAAGATGAATAAAAAATTTGGTTTAATGACAGTAGGGACTGCTTTTTCCACATCAAATTAATTGGTCACTTAGTTTAAGCAAGGCAATAATGCAACACCCATCACTTAAATATGATTTGAGTTTATTTGAAATAAAGTCTTAACGAATTATCCAAATTTCAAAGAAGTGCGGAAAGTCAGTTTAAAGATATCCATTAACTGCCGAGTATTTTGCGTCTGGAGTGAGCCACAAATGTTGTAAAGGAACCTAGGAATGAAGCTGGCCCTCCTGCTCTAAGCAATGTGTGGGTGCCTAGGGGTATTCGATGGATAAAGGAATGCAAACACCGTTCACCGGGTCATTATCTGCAATTATAGAGTGTTGTTAAAGTAGTTGCATCACAAAATATTGCTTAAACGAGCTTTAAAAAAAAACGTTGCCAGAGAAGTAGTCAAAGAGTGCAAAAGTGATCGCTACTCATTTCCAGTTCATACTATCAAACAACATATTTGACATGACCACTTCAATATAACACGATTCCTTAAAGCATAAAACGTGAAATATATATCACTTTTTTTATCACTTACAGCATTCGTCGTGAAAAGTAAGTTGAACGACGTGAAATGAAATTGGCGTCAGATCACGATCATCATGTATATTGTTATCCTGTTAACATTGAAAACAAGTTATATGCATATTGGTTGTGGAATATATTGTAACTCCAGTTCATCTAACTTACCACAATGTATAACATTTTATTTTCTCCTGCGTAGAATATAAATGTCTGGTCTCATAAAGCGCAATGAAATGCACGTGAAAAACGTTTGGAGGTGGTAAAGGATTATTTGTTGTTGTTGTTGTTGTTGTTGTTGTTGTTGTTGTTGTTGTTGTTGTTGTTTGGGGGGGTGTTTTTTATTTGTTTTTGTTTTTTGGCATTTTTGTTGTTGTTGTTTTTTCTTGCGTGCCCCATGTGATTCTAATTGCCTAAAATATCTTTGGTTAAAATCAGAGTAACTTAAAATATATTGCGCAATATGCTATCTCTGCATCATAGTGTAACTTCCGCTGGGTGTAACCTATCGTGGTGAGGGTAAAGTTCACTTTGACGTTATATGGTATCTTTATTTTCACCTTCATACCATAAAACTTTACACTTTGTATCAAGATACAAACATATAGATTGTAAGGAAGAAATTTAAAAAATGCTACATCTAAATACCGACACATTCAGAGCCACTCGAAAGAGCATCATAGAATCAAGATTGTGTCTGAAAAAGCAATGTTTCCTTGCCTTTGTTAAAAATCGGTTGTGCAAATCATCATAAAATAAACGGACATATGAAAAGAAACATTCAGTACTGGGACGGAATTTTTTATGTTGACGTACATCTTTTCTTTCTGTGACCTTTGAGGCTCAGAAAATTAAGGTATCATTACAACTTATACTTAGGCAAATTTAAAATTTTAAAATACCATTAATATTAAAATACAATTTTTAACAAAATTCCGGACAACCAGACGTGAGTATTTGAATAAAGTTATATTTCAGGCTGTTTTTATTCTACCTTTTTCCGTAGATTTTTTGTGAAGGTATACCAAAAAATCTGCAACTGCTATGCTCTTCACTAAATGGCTAGCATATGTTTAAATATAGCATTGTTTTCCTTTTTTCCACAACCTTCAAGTTAACATCTTAATGATATTAAAAAGGTTAGTTCACTGGTATATGAAGGTGAAAGTATAGATCCTGGGTGATGTCAAAATGTGCTTTAGCCTCCTCGACCATGTTAAGTCTCAAGTGTTGTGCTACGCCCAGGGCTGGAGGATAGTATGTGAATGTACCGTTTATGTTTGTGACATTCTTTGATGATTATTGTTCTTTGTGGCCGACATTGTTTTTTCATAGAAATCAAACCACCCAAATGCACTGTAGCAAATAAGCACAATGCAATCTTTTTATCGTATCACCCGGTGGACCAGTATCAATCAGGTATACAAACAGTAAATCTGAGTTGACATAGGGTCTTTGAGAAGTGGATACGAAAGAGATGTGGTCTTTCACAAAAGATTTTTATAAGGCAATTCTGCTTTACATCCCTGCACGTGACAAATGCAATAGCAGCGACCATATTCTCCAGGAATGACATCTCAGCCGGCAATGTCATCACAAATATGCCAGCACATAATGCCAAAGCATCGAGGACAATCATCGGACGAATGGTATAGTGGTATAGCGGCAAGAAAATCGTCTAGAGATGGATGGACTGCTGGTGGCTCCTCAGCCTGAGAGAAGAGGTATTTTATACATATATTACACGTACGTGTGTGGGCAAATGGCATTTACTGTAACGTCCGTGAACGTCCATGGAATAACCAAGGAGTCGCTGTTTGGGGAGAGTTGCTGCTGCAAACTAAAATGTTATCCCACTCCTCCTGCAACAAAACTTTCTTTTTTCGGAAAACAAAAACTTAATTAGTATTTTTGTGTTTCACATATTCTGATAACCATGATATGTCAAGAATTCTTCCTGACTTAAAAATGAACTGCTTTCCTTAAAAAATATGATAACGATTGTTATGACAAATATACTTAAATTGAATTGCACTTGACTTATAATATGTACATTTACATTTTCAGGGAACAATGATGGCCTCCCCACGCGTCGTATACATTCTAAAGCTACAACTAAAATTTTCATGAGTATCATTCGGTGCATTTGTGTGCAACGGCTGTTGGGCATTCGTAGACAAATTGATTTGAACCAATACGTTTGCAATACAATGCAAGTCACGTTACGTCTGCGGATAATCTAATGTGTAAATGTTTACTTTGATAGGACCCTACAATTATCTATGTACCTTTACGTGTTCTAAAGCTACATTTTTTTGAGGATTCGACATCTGAATGCTACTAGGCTTCTGTTGGAATTTGACCGTATGACTATTCGCCTCTCTCCTTTTGTACACTCATGATGATGTGTCACTTTGACCAGAAGAGGTCGCGACAAGTCAGGGTGACAGTGTTGGTGTATGGTCACATGCATCATCGTCATAATGATGGATGAAATATATTTAAATTAAATTTAGAATGGATACCTGGACAGTTCTTGCAATTTTATGGAAGAAGAAATTTAATTGTTTTCTGCTGTCTTTTATTAATTCACAACTTGAAGTAAATGCTGATTATCAACTGGAATAACAAACGCCAAAAGGCACTGTTATTATCAATCTTGATATGCACAACAAATCTTGAAAACGTGTGTATTCAACAAAAAAATTCACACACACACACACACAATGCCTCAAACACTTCGAAAGGTTGCTTAGGACGAGAGATTCGGGAGCGTTGCCGTTGCTTTGAAACAATTGTCGTGGTCAATATTGACTCAGAAATGCCTTTGATTGCCTCTATAGGAGATTCCCAAGGCGTAAAAAAGCCGTGGCATCTACCGTAGAGGTAATGTTTTTGACAGCCTATAATTTTGAAGTCACTGATTTAATTAGTGGTGTAAGACCCACCTATAATTGGCTTAATAGTGATGCATCACTAACCTATAATTGGCAAGAATGATGTTCGGACAAGTTTTTATTAAAAACAGACTTTTTTATTTTTGCGTTGTGTATAACACTGGTGAGTATGACTGATTTAAAAACATATATGCCACGGATCACATCGTTGGAATCTTACAGGTATGAGCCACTTAACCGAGTGCCTGACTTCTCACACCTTCCATCATGTATTACACAATGTATATCTATTTTCATTTCGCGTCAAAAATACACAGCATGAAGTTATAACGATACTACTACTACTGATGATGATAATGATGATGATGATGATGATGATGATAATACGGATAATAATTTTATTGAAACCTCCACAAGTGGAGAAATTAAAATGATACATCAAGATCGAAATTATAAAATGACCAAAAAAAAACAACACAGGTACGGAAGATATATCACAGTGAAAGATAAACTCAGACAAATAAAACCAAAAATTAAATTCTACGCAATGAAGAACCAACGCCAAGATTAAAAACGACGAGCAAAGAGGAATACCAGCTTTTGCTCTTACCTATAAAAACATTTACCCTATCCCTTTAACTCTATCCGTGCCAATGTTTTGATGGGGTCAACAGCTTTTCTGGGGACGGCTTGGGCACAATGCGTCCAAGGCGCCCCGAGGAAAGCTGTTGACCTGCACCACTTTTATGATGCCTGCAAGTGGAGGCGTGCAGCTTATGATGCCTGCAAGTGGAGGCGTGCGGGTTATGATGCCTGCAAGTGGAGGCGTGCGGGTTATGATGCCTGCAAGTGGAGGCGTGCAGGTGTTATGATTAAAAATAATAACAATCTTATTCAAGAATTAGAAGATTAAATGGTAAATAAATGGAAATAAAAATGTTCATTGAAAAGCATTGTAAACCAGTTGTACAGCATGCATCCAGTTTATAGAACATCTGTCCTTCAAAGTTAGAGGGCAAACTTTTCAAACGTGATACAAATCATAAGACAAGTTCATGTTTCAGGCCTACGTGTAAAACTTTTTTTGGCAAACACACACAAAGTCACATTTAAATATTTTCATATGCATATCTAAAATGTCAGAGTTCGGCCATTTAAGTATTTTCTTCTTTATTTCATATTAGAGAAACTGGATGCATGTGGTCACATGACCAAGTATGGCTGGTATAAATACCTCAAGGAGCTGGCTGTTCTTCAGCCAGCCTGGGGTTGTATTGCGGAGAAAAGATTGTATTGTAAGGCTCGTCAATACAAGATTTTATTATCTTACAACCTCATGTTTGCTCTTCTCTCTGTTTGGTTTTGTTTTGTTTGGTTATTTGGCTCCTAAAGCATTCATTTTCCATTTTCTAAATTATTCACATCTTTTATATTCTGTTTTTGGCATTTTTAGATGATAACTGATCTCTCTCATAAGTTGTATTGCATTTATTTATAATCAAACCATAAACTTCTATTTTATGGTCTCTTTGAAACTCAAAATCAATGTTATGGCCTTTCCTGGACCTCTCATCAAAATCTACGCCAAGCGACTGCTTAAGTGATAACTCAAGTTGACATTCAGCCATAACACAGGTACTGGAATGAAAAGTCACCTTCCAACGAGCATGATTCAAGTACTAGTATCCTGTCATGTGAACTCAAAGGACATCGACCTTGATACAAATAAGAGATGAAATGGTTAAACTGGGCCAGATGTAAGTTAAGTGTCATGTTATGTGATGTTTTATTCATCTCATTCGTTCTTGGAAAATGCTGCAAACCAGAATTGTAACTAAGAGTTTGAGAATAGCATGTCGATAGTGGACAGCCGTGTTGGTACAGGTTGGTTCTTGCAGTTGACGAGGGCTCAATCTTAATCCAAAGAGGAGATGATTACCTAAATTCGCGTGCAGAAGTTGCAGAGTTTCAGTAGGTACTTGCTATTGAATATAACATAACTGACATTCGACGTGTGCTGAAAATGTTTTAAAAGCCAGAAAGGAGCCGACTTGTATGTACAGTATGTTTATTTCCTGTCCATTAAGATGAAGACCGTGTTTACATCCGCTTGGATTTTCATGAAGACGTATGGGTTAAAGTGCACCGGCTCATCGAGTAGCCAATGATGAGTTTTTACTCAGGCAGTCAATCATTATGCACCAACCCTATAAGTACACGTTTTTATGACCAAGAAAGTAGTAAAAGCCCCGATCAGTCAGAGAGGTAATGATCTCTAACCCCAAGCGACAACTGCCTCCTGTTCTTATTCTGCTGAGATGAGGTCCAAATTAAAAGCATGAGATATTCTGTTCAGAGCCCAAGTGACAGGTAAATTGCGAGTGAGGCGTGGCTTGTGAAAGTAACTCTTTCGAAATGCGGGAAGGAACTAGGCCGGTGGGTCGCAGGGCGTTCACAATTTGGGCTGTGAAACCTTAATCAACTGCGGAGAGTTTGATGCTGAGAGAGAAATGGTCATGATCAGCTAATATGTCAAATACAGGAATGATGACGTACATTTTTACCTGCTTGTTTAAACTGACGAAGGTCATGATGCGAAGACTTATCTAATATAGTAGACCTTCCGTCTGCAATGTGCAACGTGTAAAAATAAAGATTGTCTTTTAAACGTAACATGTCATTAAATTGTCCAGTTCGATAAGTGTAATCACAAAAGGTGACCTTGGAAATCATGTGGCATCTTTACATCCATTTAAATTCTGTGGGACCATTATAAAACTTTGCAATATACATATAAGAATGCAATTTTTTTTCTATCGCAAAGAAGCGAAATGTAGGTCTTCCATTCCTTCCTAAACATTTCGTCGACAAAAAACAACACTATGTATTTCTCCATATTGTTTAAAGTGAAACAATTTTATGTCTTCTTTTATGTTATATAACAAAAAAGTCACAAATAAAAATTCAAGTACTGAACGTTTCAGTCGTGTCCATATAAAATGACGACGCGGACTTAGCTGCTGATATATGTATATATATATATATATATATATATATATATATATATATATATATATATATATATATATATATATATATATATATATATATATATATATATATATATATAGCTAATTCGCAATCCCTCAGTTCATACGCACCTTGATTTCTTTTTTCTTTTTGCAAAAATTCTCCCTAATGCTGTACAAAATGTGCGACTAATGTCAAATTTGAATCAAGTATGGGTCATGAAACGTTGCCAATAAAACTTCGTAAGGGTCATTTACGACAGGTTCGTTTCCGGACAAACTCAAAATTGAGAAAGTATTACCTTTATTTAAAAGCATAACTTCAACCAAAAGACTTTTCCTCCTGGTCACAATATCCAAAATGTGTGGGAAAAAGTATTATATCACTATTTGTGAGAAATTTTCAGTTCCAACATGTTATTCTCCACAAGTCAGTGCAAATGTATATTAAAAAATTACCTTATATCGAAAGCGCTTCTCTGTTTTTCAACATCAGACTCTCACGGCTCTTAACAGACGTCAAATGTCTGCAGCCATATTTTGGATCTATGGGAGGCCCTTGACAATCTGAACCATGAAGTGGTACTACTGAAAAGGCCTATGGACGTTCCTATAGCAGCGAAATAAACCAATTATTGAAATATAAAAAACGATTTGTATGATTTTTCATTTTCTCCGCAGAATAATAATGTACATGATTTTTCATTTTCCTCAGCAAAAAATGATTTCATCTTTTAGCCATGAAATACGGAGTATTTAATCCGAAATGCCCCCCCCCCCCAATTACTTGTATTTTCCAAGTGTACTCGTTCTGGAAAGCTTATAGTAAAATTACTAAAAACTTCTATTGAGAAATATGTATATATATATATATATATATATATATATATATCGGGACATGTATTTTGAGGAGGCTTCAAAAATATTGCTCTAGATTATATTGTGATGTCCAACTCCGTGTTTCTACCTAATTAGACGTGTTGTATTCAGTCTTGGGCTCATAACCAGACTACACTTTTTACACTTCAAGAAAAAAAGGGAAAATATACCAGATTTGTAGAATTAAGTTTAACGCATAAACAGATCCTCTATCCAGAGAACTAAACCTTCTGGTCTAAGATAGGCTACAGTTAAAGTTAGATTCAACGTTCATATCGCCATTATGAAACCAATAGTGTACCACAATATATGCAACCGAGCAACGTCGTCCAGATTGGATACAGTCACTATTCCTGGCACAGTATTGTTGTACAATCACAGTATTGTTGTAGATCCCGCTACGGCTATGTCCTGTGTTGCAGTTATTTTCCTATTCCCAGTATAACTCCCCAACCATGGATATATACAATAACAAATGTAAACATCTGGCAAATACAGAGTCAACAGATTTCCTTCAAGAAGTCCACGAATCAAGGAAAGCTTTTTGACTCCTGCATGGTCTGTGAACTTTAATATGAATGATGAATGATTCTTTATTTGCTGCACCTCAACTTACAGATGGAGGCATCTTGCCAAATACAATACACAACAACAAAATATGTAAAAGAAACAGAAAAAAGAAAGAGGAAAAGTTAGGAAAACTAACTCTTGTCCATCGTAAACAACCTTGCTTCGTATACAGATTGGAGAAAAAAACTATAGATCACCCCTTATTTTAGTGGTTTCGGTTAAATATTGAGCCAGAAGAGTTATTATTTCATAATCGTCACATTTCATAATGAAAATAAATTTTTCTTCTAAGTCCAATTCTCCAAATGTAACAAATATCTCTGACAATTTGTCTAAAAATCGTTTCCGGGGCTCATCAAATTTTTCACAAACTAGAACATAATGTATTTCATCCTATACTAGGTTACAATGGTTACATAGTCTTTCATGCACAGGTACTTTCATAGGTCTTCTGTGTCGACCTGTTTCAATATATAAATTGTGTGAACTAGTTCTGAGTCGTACAAAATTTTTACGGATATTAAAATCCTTTATCATAGTTAGGTAAGGCTCTATTTCCAACTTATCTTTGAATTTTACATAGGTTCGTAATTTTTTATCTGATGACGACTGCATGTTTAATAAATATATATAACGCGCATCACCAAATCATTCAGGGCTATTTCTAATTTATTTATCAATACCCCTCTTTGTCTGCATTCCGCGCTACAGAGGGGAAGGCTCATTCAACACTTTTTTCCGACAAATGACATATGCACGATCTTGGGAAAGAACGACTCATAAACTTTAATAGATGCTTTCTCTGGCATGTTGTCTTACAGCAGAGGCGATACTTCAGTCGCTCGTAAAAATACTCCCCAGATAATTATGTAACACATACATATATACATACATACATACACACATACACACACACATACATACATACATACATACATACATACATACATGCATGCATACCTACATAAATATATACATACATACATATATACATACATACATACATACATACATACGTCGGCAACCTAGATCTGCCAACGTGCCTGTCATGGCTGGACAAGTCTTTACACTGAGGATTGCTTAAGCAAATTGGTGAAGTATTTACTTTAAGGTGGAAAGATCTCGTTGGCTTTTTCATTGTTCAACCAAACTACACACAATTGAAAAATTGATGGCAGAATAACACGTATCCTATGTTTGCACTCATATGGTTTCATGCAAGTACCAAATACAGCTATGTGATACTGTGATTTGCATTGTTGGGAATGAATGCATGAACTTTTGGTGAATGACCTTGGTCAGCATACATGACGAAGTCTGCGGCTTCGTCACGTACATACTCTGAAAGACCTAGCTCGGTACACCTGTAGATCGAGAGACGGCGCTCGTCAAAGATTCTCTTTCTTCATAAGGTACAGATCGAGAGACGGCGCTCGTCAAAGATTCTCTTTCTTCATAAGGTACAGTGTATTTCCAAACCCAATCCTGTTCACATCATCATGAGAAGAAAGAGCACTACACAAACAGTTTCTTATAGTCACTGCTTTACTCTTAAAATATGTGTTGATGTGAGCTGAGCTCAATTACTTTGAGAAAAGAATTCCCAAATACATGTTCTTGAAAGAGCAACATTCGTCCAGGATAGAGCTTCCGAGTCTCTGCCCATTGTCCAAGTTAATGCGCTTATCAACAACCATTACTTTGGACTTATCCTCGTTGAAAGTCTTTCCCCTTTCCACGGTAAAATGGTCCGCTTTATAATATTCTGGTTTACCTTTCCTTGCTGTCTGCAAGGAGATGCGTGCCATCTGCATGCAAGAGATGCTTGATGATTAAAAATGATCCCGAAGTTTTCGTCGTGTAAAAGATCCAGCAAAGCTGCCATTACTAGAGAAAAGAGCACCGGAGACCAGGATGCAGCCCTGTTTTACACTTTGAATAACTGCATACCAAGTGCTTTCCAGGGATCAGAAAATAACTTAATTATTTATTTTGTTGTATAATTCTATGGTGAGTCTCTAAGCTTTGAGATACAAAGGATTTCTTATCATCATATCAGACGCTTTAGAAATATCAAAAAGGGCTTTCTTATTTTATCATTTACGTGGCGTGGCGTGGCGTGGCGTGCATGCGCAAAAAGAAAGAAAGAAAGAAAGAAAGAAAGAAAGAAAGAAAGAAAGAAAGAAAGAAAGAAAGAAAGAAAGAAAGAAAGAAAGAAAGAAAGAAAGAAAGAAAGAAAGAAAGAAAGAAAGAAAGAAAACTGATTTCCGCTTTCCGGTCACTCTTTAATTTTGAGTTTTTAAGTTGAACCTTCGCACGCGTAATTTTATTTTCAACTCTGTTTGACTGTTCATGTTTCTGTGGCTTCTGATGGCTCCCGTACTGCAGTGTCCAACTTGCTTTCCAACTCTAAAACTCCAACTCAAAAATGTCTCGCGTCAAAACTTCGTTTCCATGACTAATATTTTCAACACTTTTCTGTTTTTAAATGTAATAATCAAAGAAGTCAGTTTGTTTAATGTTACAGTCGTGGTCAGCCAACAGGGTACTTGTCACAAGCGTGGTTTCGCACTCCACATAGGCGTCGGCCGCCTTGCTATAATAATACAGCCCAGTCGTTATCTTCGATAACATGTCTGCGCGTCTGTGGTATCCCATGTCGACAGTTAATAAATTGACGAATTTCGGTCATTTTCTTGTCTCTGGAGCGTCAAATTGCCGCATGGATTCTGAGTACTTTGTTTCATATGTCTTTTTGTTGTATGAAAAGAGGTCATTGCAAAAACGGTTGTCGATGGAGGGTCCAAGTTAACTAAATTTGCCTGAGTTCAGAACTATTACTGATCCATATTTTTCCAAGTTCCCTGTTTTTAGGGAGGGGATATGAGTTCTTGTCACTGGTAGAGTTGGTGTGACAACAGGGTACACAACAAATGTTTACCTAAAATGATTACATTTATTTCATGCTAGTACAGGCGCATCTGACCTGTCCCCAATACCCAGGTTTTACTGTTTTCGACACCAGGACGTGGCCAATACACATCAAATGAACATTTCCGTCAACAACATGTATTTTGCCCTTACTGAGGCATTTTATTGATCCCACTAGATCACACCTGGCTTCATTATTACCATCATTATGACCAATTACTTGCTTGTGTGAGTTGATACTGTCAACAAGTTTGTATCATTTCGCTTAAAATAGGAAAAACAACGGTTGCTATGCGGTTTAATATTTTATCCTGTTTTTTTTCATAAAATATTAAAGCCGCAATGAAGGTTTTGCACAAAAATATATTTGATTTCTATTTTCTGGCGCTTCCAGAAAAAACAACAGCAACAAGATTAATTTTTTCACACAAGTAATTTTGAGTGCTAAAATGAACTATTCAAAGTAGACGCCATATCCGATCTGCAGGCCATTCCTAACAAGAAACCAATTCATTTTATACAAAGGCAGTCCATATTAAAGACAAGCTTCTGCTTTAACAATCGATTTTCACTTATATATACCAAATTAAAATGATTAAATTCGCATAGTATTGCTCACTCTTCAGCAATTCTGTCAAATTTGCAAGAATGAATAAGAATCTTTTATTAGCCAAAGGGAATGCACCTGTGCTTCTGACTTATTGAGTTAGAACGTGAGAACTGTTTTCGTTTATTATGCAAAAAATTAATTACTTAATTAATTAAATTCACGTATGAAGCAAACTCCATTATATTATTCATTATAACAGAGACACGGACATGCATATTGCTCAACTCTTTCTCTTTAAACTACATTTCCATTTATTATGTATTCAAATCAATTTGATAATGTTCATAACTTTATTACGTCGGGACCGCAATATAATATCATTATTTTCCACTGTTGCTTGCTTTAGTGTTAAAATGTTGAAATAGATTTTCACGTCTGGACTTAATGTGTTGTATCTTTTGTCGTTGAAGTACTGTTGTTTTCACCAGGGGATTGTCTTTAAACTGTAACCTTTCACCCACATAATGTCTATCAGCCACCAACAGCGTCTTCATAACTCACACCAGCAAAACTTCATAAACTCAGTGCATTGTATGAAACACCATGAGCAAGAGTTGGTTCTTGTGCCAAAAGGAATAATAATTCAGAAAGAATTTTTGAAAAACACGACCTGCTGAACGTCGTCTTTGTTTATTTGTTCTGACACAAAACGAAAGACCACGAATAATGTTTCGTTCTTAAACCATGCTATTGTACATGTCTTTAGAAGAGTGACATTCTTTGAACTCAGTTTATTTCAATAATCTTAGAAATGACATTGAACTTTTACTTTCTAACCTCCGATACCCTTGTTGTGTAAAAGTTCCCCTTGCATGGACCAGTAGTTTGACCAACACAAGGAAATGTGTCGTTCCAACGAACTCAATCGTGCAGCCGTACATCTACAAATCCCGCTGGATCCCTTAATTTTGATTTTTAGTGAAAATGAGAAAACCTCAAGTATCTAAGCAACCACGAATGTCCCAATGACAAATACTACCACGACTACTACTACGATAATAATAACAAAATCATGGTTGGCTGAAATTATTGAGGAAAAAAGCACCAGTAGGAACAGTGGGAGCGTGATTTAATTAGAACTATGAAATCCGTTTGACGGATTTTAGGGCACACTTACCATCACACTGTCCGACAAGAGCCATTAAAGCTACCGTCCACCTGCCCCTAAGCAGACTACATGTATGCACGGTTCACTTAGTATGATCGATTACTCCAAGATTTTATTCATAGCAAAAGTTATACAACTTCTATAAAACTTCTTTTTTGCAACACATCAACTTTTACACATGGAATCATTTGACGGAAACATATGTTTTTTTCTTGTTGTTGCCTCGTGCTTCTGATTCCTATGTATCACATGAAAAGAAAAATATCCAGATGTTCAAAGCAGAAAATTATCATTATTGTCTAGACATTTATCCTATCGCAATGGCATGTTTGTTTAAGGTCTCTGAGCACCTCCCCGTGTATTCATCAAAACGGAGCTTCTGCCGGGCGCTGTGTGTCCGTTTGTGTATATACGACAAAAGTACAATAAACAATATTTGTCATGAAGTGTAGTTTTGTTAGATTTAAATTATATGAACGTTGCATGTGTAGTTTGGGAATCCTGGGTTTTAAGAATAGTCTCGTTTGAACTTTTGACGAGACGCGTAAGACCTGTTATTGCTTCAAAATTTATTGACATGACCCTTAAATATGAGTTAGAGACTTAAGGTTTCCAACTGCAATTTTCACCTTTTTAATTGTATTTGTAAATTCAAACTGTTCAGTAACTGATGTTGCCGGCCTTCTCATACACGGGCCGCCGAAAATGATAGGAAAAATTCACATAAATCTTCACAAAATAGAAATGGTGCCTGAAAGAGATACGTACATTCGTGCTGGTTTCGTAAAGATTAAACGCATTGTTCAAATTCATTGATTCTCTTGAGGAGTAAATTTTTCATAACTGCCGGTCCGATGCCATGCCCCAAACTTCAATAAGAAACCATTGTTATTTTTCCAAATATCATCATTTTAGACGAAAGAAGAAGTGATCTGTAGTCATTTGCGATCTGGTGTGTTATGTGAGAAAAATCAGCTTAGAAAAGGAGAAGTTTCACTATTTGTCTGTTGGAAATTGCACACAATTATGAGCAAATTTCAGGTTGAAAGATTACCCCCAGACTCTTTTACGCTCTGTGTACAGATAGAGTGGTAATTTGGGTAGTATTGCCACTCTATCTGTTATGTCATCTGTTGTTTATATACTGATCATCAAAAGAAACCTGCAACTATATGTTAGGTATGTTAGAGTGTCCTCTACACAAAAGAATAATACTTAATGACATGCATGAAGCAGTGAAATTTTATTGTGCATACACTTACATGATTAATTCATAGTGTTACAGTAGGGGGGAGGGGGCACTCCCATGTATATTGCACTTGGTATGCGCCAAGGGAAAGGCCCTGCTTTCATTACTCCCAGGATTAGAAAAGCCCCCCAAAATGTACACAGCTGGATTAGGATACGGGTAACCTTATTTGAGTAAACTGAATGTCTTATTCATTTTTCAAACAAATGTATACATTCTGGATAGAGGCTGGAGATATAGCATATAATTAATAGGTTCTTAGGGGAAAATTTTGGTGGGAAGTAGGAATATGCTAAAACTTAACGTATGCACATTAATTTTCCGCCACAAAGCGCGGGTTTGACGCCAGGCGACCACGGGGGACGTGTGGGTCACATCACTGTCGCAGACAAGGCCATATGTTCATTTCTCACAAAATTAGCGGGTTTTGTTTTTGTTTTTTGTTTTGTTTTTGTTTTTTTAGAAATTTAAGTTCACAAATGCCAAACTGGTTTTCATCTAGTAAGTTCCAAGCCATATGTAAAGAAAAAATGTTCATCTGCCTTTAATAAGTATTCTTTATTTGCAAAATATTAGTAATATCCCGCTTGTCCCCACAGGTACCGATCCGTATCTCGCCATATCCCGCCAAGCGAGACTAGGTAATCAGGTATGCATCTCTGGCGGGGAATTAATATGCATATCTCCTATGGGAATATTGCTCTCCAAAATGAACCAGGATACACCAGTGCAGCACTCCTTTCATCACATTACAGGATTAAGAAAGGGTAGCCTTTTACATCTGGTGTAGGATAGGGTACTGTATAAAACTGTCCGAGGCACACACCCACCATGATGTTGAGTATCCCCCCCCCCCCGGGGGGGGCACAGTTCATTGAACATCAGGACATGCAGTGGTGTATGTCCCAGCATGATTTGTCATAGTCTAATAGCGGGTGTGTCCACCATGGGCAGCAATGCAAGGTGTACATCTCCTTCGCATGTTGTAAACCAGGCGCTGCATCTCTGCCTGTGGAAGTGCTCACCACTCATTTTTGCAGTACCTGAATCAGTTCCTGCCTGTTAGTCGGTGATGGAGTACTGTTGGCCACATGTCGTCCAAGCATGTTCCACTGGTGTTCGATTGTGACTCAAGTCCGGCAAATATGGCATCCAGGGCATCACTGTCACACCTTCGTCTCCCAAAAATCTCATGCTTATACAGGCCACATGGGGACGGGCATTGCCTGCTGGAAGACAGACACATCTTGATGGGTCTGCAGAAACGAAACCACATGCGGTCGAAGGATCTCGTCAATGTAACGTTGGGCTGACAGGTTACCATTAAGCAAAGAAGCTCTGTTCAGTAACATCTCGATATTCCACCCCAGACCATGACATTCGGTTGCCAACAGTCCGTGAAACGTTCTCCACGCAACGCCAAACTTGCACACGCCCGTGGACTGGTCGATGCAAAATCGTGATTCATCACTAAACAGCACCTGGTTCCATTGATGACGGTTCCATCTAAGATGTTGCTGGTACCATCTCTCTCTCTCTCTCTCTCTCTCTCTCTCTCTCTCTCTCTCTCTCTATCTACTCTCTCTCTCTCTTCTCATCTCTCTCTCATCGTCTCTCATCTCTCATCTCATCTCTCTCTCTCTCTCTCTCTTCTCTCTCTCTCTCTCTCTCTCTCTCTGTTCTGGCGGTAAACAGGACTAAGAACTGGTCCCCGATACGGCCTTCTGCTGGCAAGACCATGACCGTGAAGCCGTCTTTGGACAGTGAAACTGGAATCACTTATCTCTGGGTTGTGCGGTCCTGGCATTTCTGCTGCCGTAAGGGTTGCAGGACGAAATCTGTCCCTCAGATGTTGTAACTTGATTTGCTGGTCCTGTTCGGGTGAAATAACCCTAGGCCTGCCAGAACGTGGCCGGTCATTGGTTAAATTGGTTTCAATATATATCATGGCCAGACTGGAAATGGTGCTATGGGAGCACCCTAGCCTACGATCCACTTCACTCTGATTTAGTCCAGCTTTCAGCATGCCAATGGCACGAAGTCTCTCATCACTCGAAAGACGTGACATTTTCTGTTTTTCACTATGGCTTTTTTCATGCCCCGTTATGATCTTTCAGGTGAGCACCTTGAAATAAGGTGACACTTCATGGTCTGCCAGGCACAGTCCACTGGTCCTCTTGGACCAATGCGTAATACCGTGCCATACAGGTGCTCGCTCGGTCATGCATAACTGCCAGGAAGAATCACAGGAGAGAAAGATTCTGCGATGCAGTAGTCAGAGACTTCTGCTTTCTAATAATATAGACTTGCCACAAGTATAATATCTGCAGGTTCCTTTAATGATGAGTAGTATTTGAACATTGTCTTTATTGTTGTGCAACGTCTCCATTTCCCAGTCGTAATAGGGATTAACTTCGCCCTGTTCCCAATTGTATTTTATTGTAAAAACATGTTTAAACCAGGTTTTATTGTCCGTTTTTGTTGTGTATGTGGGCTGACAAATCATCACGGCGATTATTTGCTTTTCGTACAGTGAGCCAGGGACGTTTCTTTCTCCCCCCCCCCCCCCCCGCCTTTTTGTATTTGTTCTACACTTACACATTACTAAGTATCGTCAATATTTACTGGGCAGAGCTGTAAGCTTACAACGCTGACCTGACTCCTATTAAACATAAGATTCACACAGCGTGTCCTCGCCGCGCCGGTCACAGGTATCTTGAAGAAATTTCCTGCGATCAACATAGTGAAGCCAAAAAAATTATTTTCACCCCTTCTCAATGTCTTTTAAGGTGGATAAAGTCATGAAACAATTGGATTCTGAACAGGTAATTTCATATAGAAAAAATATCTTGAGTTGTGCTAATAAAATGAAAAAGTCATGAGATCATTTGCACTCTACAGAGTAATAACACGTGGAAAATACATGTTGATTTGTGTAGACATGAGGGGACAATCTGATACTATGTGCACTCAAACAGTGTGATCATTATCTGGGAATGAAATGATTTTGTGGCCTGCCCTGTGCACACTCTCTCGAAATGCGTGGTGGGAGAGCAGGGGTGGGATCTACTCTTACCTCAAACATCTCATCATTCTACCAGCTTTTTTATTTGTTCTACGCCGACACAGCTGTAATAAAATTACTGATTAAGATTTTTTAAAAGTTGCTCATCTTCCGGACTGTTATACAATTAAATAGGTTGGCTCTCTTAAAATATCAGCTCTGCAATTTTTTACGTCAAATGCAGTGGCAAAAGATATAAATGCATTACATTTGCACCAAAAATCTCAGTTGAAGTATGGAGCTCTGTACAGTACGGTCCTGTTTGCAGACGGTTCTTGCATGACCCTATCAGACTCTCGTGAGTTGTTTCATGTTTACAGGACCATACTGAACTACAATTTCACAGTTCAGTTCCGTAGTAGTGGTTTGCTAAAATATCTTTTCCAACTCTGTGATAATTTTTGCTGTTTCGGTAGGAAAAAAAACTTTAGCCAGGGGGAACGAATTTACTTGTACACACAAACACCATTCTATACCATTCTTTTTAATTATCTATCTAAGAGCAAAACTTATCTTCCAACGTGACCCTTGTAAGAGCACGTAGATAGCCTGATTATGAGTCATCAATGTGCTGCGAAATGTGAGATGAAAATGCATTTTAAGGTTCGCTCCAATGGCAGTTTGCATATATATATATATATATATTAACCCCTCCTGCTGAAAATGATATATATCGACAGTGGTGAATCATGAACCGCAAATCTAAAACGATGGGAGCTCCACTGCCGGCAAGCCTGGACTCAAAAGTTGTATCATCCACCTCACGACATGTGTCCGATAGCGATATATCATTATAAAGTTAAAACACTTAGTGGCATGCGATTTATGTTCGCTTATCTTATGTGCATTTTTTTGGTAGAAATGAGTCAGCGTTTTGTGTATACGCCAGTCCCCAGTCATCTCAGTGATTAGAGTGAGAAAGATATTCCAAACCAGCGTGCTGTGACGTCATATCCGAAATTCACCCGATCGAGTTCCCTATCCTCGTGTTACCAGACTGGTTAGTCAGCCAAACGCAGAAAACGTCTCAAGATAACTTATGATCATTTTAACAAAAACAGTAACAACAGTAATCATCATAAATTACGACACTCATGGGGTATAATTATTTCAAATGACATTATATGTGAACAGGTGGTCATTACGAACGTAATCCATGTCGAAGACAAGAAAATGTGCATTGTTAATAAAATTATCTTAAGCTAAATATTTCCCAAAAGACACACTTTAGCGCATCATATGTACAAGGAAACGTCATTCTGTGATAATTTATCACAGTTAAAAAGGGTTATTTTTTCAAACAGGTTTTGCTTTGCAGTATCAGAATTATATTTTCTCCAGAAACTGGGCTCAACTTTTCCTATTTATACAAAGTATTTACCAACAAACTCTTGATCTACCTCGTATGATAATTACTTTTGAGTATTTTGAACTCAACATATCGTCCCACTAAAGTAAAAAATGGCCTAAGTCATTTTTGGCAGTTTTGAAAAAAAAAAAAACCTGTCCCACTTCCATGTAAATAATCAACAGTTTCCGGTTTCATCACGAAATGAAGTGCTTTAGCATGTTCCTCGTGACAAACATTTGACAAAGAATTGGTTCCAATTGTGATTATGAGACCTTCACCCGAAATAAAATGACATAATTTCCTCGCTTTTAACGAACTCCGGATGATTATCATACATCATATCATAAATGGGGCGTAGAGGGTGTCAAAACTCTGCGCGGGACGAAAAATTGGGGGTCTTTCCTGCGCTACCAACACGCCAAGCACTATGTAAAATGGAGTATATCATCTATATACCCTATCGACCCCGCCCCATTGCCGTCTTTGACATGTACAGTTGGGTATTGGGTTTCTCCATAGAGTTACAGGATACTTAGATCTGTCATTGCCGTCATGTAACTGTTTCTTAGTATGACATCCAAAATATACAATTGGATTAACTGACAATTCTCTGAAAACTTGAAGAAAGAGCTCAACCCAACAGAGTCTGGATAACGGTAAAATGTTTGTGTCCCAGAATAAAAATATCTCTTTGAACTTGGTTATGAAAAAACGGTGACAATCCACAATCTTTTTTTCTGCACAGAAAACATAGGGTAGATGTACGTGTGATAAGCTGACCTTCATACTCCAGTACATGTTAAGAATTATTCAGACAAAAACCTGATGAGACTTCTGGGTTACTGTGCCTTAAGTGAGAATTGGGGACAGAACATCAGACAAAAGACCCACTGACAATTCTAATTTTCTCATTTCATAGAGCGCCTGAATACATCATGTACACATTTTGCACCATTTCTAACGTTTAGCATTCAGGTATACAACTTGGTCAGCCTCTTTACTTACTTAAGTAGTATAATCGGTTCTTCCTTAAAATAAGTTACAACTTCCTTATACTAAAGTAATTATCATCCTCATCATCATCCTCATCATCATCATCATCATCATCATCATCATCATCATCATCATCATCATCTTTATATGAGTCTCAAGTCAGGTATACCTAAGTGACTAGACGATAGAATGTGTGGAAGATGATTACTAAACAACGTATCACGAGAGACCATGAAGTCAGATCTTCCTCCTTTGCCACACCCGTACATTACATCATGCGTTAAAATGTACCACACATATATCAACTTTACCAGTCACGTTATTAACCTTTACCCAAGCATGCTTGTCATAAGACTGAGTCAGCAGGTTTGCTTGACGTACCAAGAAAAATATTCGACGTAGGCATAATAAATTGATTGGTTTACACTTGCTGGGTTTTTTTTTTTTTTTTTTTTTTTTGTTGTTGTTGTTTTTTGTTTTTTGCTCTTGTTCTCAAAGCACGGGGAAAGGGAGATTTGATATGGAAACATAGAAGTTCAGGTAACAGTGGCCCGATTGTTAAGGGAAATGTGAAGGACGGCTTCACGTGAGACGAGCTGCAGGTAACAGTATGATACATCCAGCATTCCAGCGGGCCAATTCTTGAAGAGGCACCTGAGTTACGCCAGTAATGGAAGGCAGGTATCTGAACGTGGCCTGTGTACTTTTCACACCTTTAACGCCGGTAGCACCTGTCTTGTGGTTACTTTTGATTAATCTTTGCTAGCCGCAGAGGCTTTATACAAGAATACAATACAAAGCATTTCCGCGACGCGCCCCTAAATTCATTGTCTTAGGCTACTTTCTGTCCTCTCTCTTGTTTTGAAAACGTAGTGAAGCATCGCATTTCAGCAACATACGATTAAATATACGCGAGGAATGCATTAATTTGCCATTTTTATTAACTTGGCTCCGTTTGATTGATACACACAGACACACATGATATATATGTATTCTTATCATTAAACTTCCGTTAGTATCTTTTTATTGTATATCATCATAACGACTCAACAATATGTATGTATGTATGTTTGTATGTATGTATGTATGTATGTATGTATGTATGTATGTATGTATGTATGTGTTTATTCGATCTTGTCTACCGGACTTTATGACTGCCATTCCAACTATCCCCAGTGCGGGAAGTCTAGAACACTCATGAGTGACACTTATTAACATAACCAGCTTCGGTGATAAGATTACCAATGTGCAACGGGTGCAAAAATATCAAACTCTCGATTTCACAAATTGACTCATGCTAATAAAGTGTCTAAAATAATATCTTTCTTGTGAATGTCATCGACATGTGCTCCACGGATATTTTACCATTTGAAACTAAAAAATGAAAATCTCATGAAACTAAAAAAATGAAAATCTCAATCCTTAAATTTCTCACCCTGACTTGTTTCCACATTCACTTACATCGACCTTCCACTAAGGCTCCATATAAACATACACAGAAAGATTACAAGCAAGTGGATCTATGTGACCTTTATTGTTTAATGGTGAAGAATATGTGAAAATTCTTATCAATACATATTATAAAATTGTCAAGGACCTTGCAATGCGCAGATGAATCCCTGGGCCTGGCTATATAATTATATGGAAGATAAAACTTTCAAGGCGTTTTGTGCTTAAGTAAATGCACAAGTTAAACTGGGAGGGGGGGGCTACTATAAAGTGTACTACATGGGAAGGTCACAATTTCATGAGTGTTAAAAATATATCGGTCACCAAAAAAAAAACTGATGTACTTGTATCCCAATACCGGAATACAATGATCATTATGTCTGTGTGCCAACACAGACATACTGTTTTCCTAGGAATTTTTTATTTATTTATTTATTTTTTCTTCTTTCTTTCTTTCGTTACCGGCAAATTTGTCCGACATTTCATTTGAAAAGTATTATACGTAGAAACTCCAAACTTGGCACAATTATACTTCTGTAGATGAAGTCCGGCCTTTTTATAATGGGAAGTCATGCTTTTGAAAATTATGCAAATAACGGGTAATTAAAGTTTTAAATCTTCAATATCTTGTATACTGTAGTAGATGTAGTTCCGAGTGTATTGGAGTTCAGTCATATCAAGGCAAAGGTCATCTCAAATGTCAAGGTCAAAGGTCAGTTTGGAGTCAAAATGTCATTTTAAAGCCAAAATGTCATTTTAAAGGCCAAAGACCACTTCAGGTAGAGGTCATTTCAAGGTCAAGGGTCATTTCAGGTCAAAGACCACTTTCGATGGTGGCTTTCTTCTAGCCATAACTTGGTCAATTTTTATCCAATTTTGATCATGTTGGGCTCAAATTGTAGCTATTGCAACACTGCACATTTTAAAAATTACATGCGTACCCCAAAGGTCAAAGGTCAATGTCATCTGGACCTTTGAAAGTTTCACCTAGCCATAACTCGGCCAATTTCTACCCAATTCTAATCATATTAGACTTACAATTGTGGGTATTGTAACACTGTACATTTTTGCAATTTACGTGTAACCTGTAAAGGTTCAAGGTCAAGGTCAAGGTCATTTGGACTTGGACATTTTCATCCAGCCATAAGCTTAATGGAATGTGAAGTACCAAAGCACAAAAGTTGTACCTTTTAATATTTACAACTTTGGAAGGCACACAGGCAGACTTGCTTTGAAGCAAATCTTCCTTTCTAGTTCGAAAGGCCGTACTTGTAACATTATCAATGTGGGAAAAAATCATCTCTCAGCATGTTTAATCGCTAGGCAATATTTATGTATTTCTCTCTGATAAATACCCTTATGTATCTAAGACAGATTTCTAAAAAAGAAAAAAGAAAATAACAGTATACGCTCCAATACCGTCTCCATGAAACGGACATTTTTAAAGTGGATTTCCCTTTCAAAATTGATACATATAAATTTATTGTTTTTGTTTTTGTTTTTTTCTTGGGGGGGGGTCCCAATATGTAGTTACTGGGCAAGCTCTGGAGGCCATGTACATGGCAATAGTCTCTCCCACCCATGTATGCAGTGCGCTTGGACTGCCTTAGGAGAATTATATGCCGTCCCTTCAAATTGTATTTCTGACTCTTTAATGTACCTTCTCTAAAGTGGTAATTACAAGGATTGGAATTCTCATAACTATGCTTTCTTCTTGGACGACCAGAGTACAAAAAACCTTATGGCATCTCAAGAAAAATTGCCTAATCAATCATATCTGTCTTTTAAGTTGTTATTTCTATGTTTTCTTTTAAGTCGGATTCATACATGTGTTTATAATTTGTATTTATGTGCCAAGATAAAATTTTTCTGTATGATTTACGTGCTTATGATTATGAACTTTTATTTACGTCATTGTGAGTGATTTTGCAATAATTTGTGTATTATTTTGTTCATGTTCAGTTCTGTATCTTTATTTCGATGTATACTTTTTATTTTCCTCATTTTCACGGGGGTTCAATAAAATATTATTATTATCATCATCATCATCATCATTATTTTATCATTATTATTATTATTATTATTATTATTATTATTATTATTATTATTATTATTATTATTATTATTATTATTATTATTATTATTATTATTATGAATCAATCTCCTGTTGTCGTGAAGGCTTTCTGATGCCGGTAAGGTGGCGGCGGAGAGCCTTGACAGGAATGGAGTGTCCACTTGTATTTGGCGGTTTACTTTGTACCTCGGGTTAACTCTGAATCCCCCCTACCCCCATCCAATCAATTGGGCTTAAATTTTTCTGTACATGATTTTACCTGTGTATTGTGTATATTCATGTGTATATGAATGAATTCTGTAATATCATTATTTCAAAAGACTTGTCAATAAACTATCATCATCATCATCATCATCATCACCATACATACACATTATATATGTATATAACCATTATACATTAAAGCTAGGTATATCACCACTATATGATGAAAGTTATTTTTAGTGTGTTGTCAGCTGAAAATTCTTCCTTCATATTGCCCTTTGATCTTTAAAATGAATCTGAAGGTAAGATCCAAAAATCCACCAAGCTGAAATACCGATATATACCTCAGGTTTACAGCGCTCATTAATGCATTTTGGAATCTTATCCCTAAAGTTTGACGAGTAATGTTGCCAATTTACTGAGACTATGAAAAAAAAAGGAATCAAAGATATGAACAGGGCATAGTGTCTGGTACATTCGATGTCTTGTCAGCTTCTGATTTTGTAGGAAAGACTAATTTTTACCTTTCAAAATAAGACTTCCTCGGTGCGCTTTAAATGAAATCGGAATTTTTTTTTTCGCGCCAACTGAGCCAATTCACAATAACTTCAGGGGCTCCAAATGTCTTCTTTATTTATTTTTCCCTACCCTCCCCTTTTCTGTTTTTTTTTTTTTTTTTTTTTTTTTTTTTATCTTTGTGGATTTTGGTTTTGGTTGGGGGGGGCTTTTTTGTCTTTTTTATTTTCTGTTTCTTATCATTAAAAACGTGTCTTCAAGACACAAGATTGAGTCAAACTTGGTACACCCCTGATCAATAAATGTTTCAGTAGTTCCAAACACATTTCCAGAGCGATAATAAAATAAATTAGCTAAATTTATTTGTGCTAAGTTAAGGTGTTTGCTTGAACTATTCTGATAGTCTCTGCAACTATAGCTTTGCTGGTACTTGAATGAGATGTTGGCTTACAAAGGATGTGAGTCTAGTATCGTCATGTCAATTTAAAACACATCAACTTGTCCCAAAATTTGCAACGAAAGTGTTAAGCCTGCATTTGTCTCCGGGAGTTACTCACCGAGAAAATGCTCTGATCCGTTGTACCTGCAATTTTCTTTAATGAGAATTGAAAGGCAGTCTGCGAAGACAGCAGAAGGCGAGTGGTTGTGTTCGAGTAACGCTCCTTCTGAAGGTGAAAGGATTAAGCATCCAGACACACACACACTCCACTCTGACGGAAAATTTCTTCCCACTCAAACATTTAATTACTGGGTTGCCGTGCACTTTTCTTAATCTTGTGGTTAAGATTTCCACAGCTGCTTGTAATAAATTCTTCTTGCAAAATGTCAAAGAAAGTGTTTTTTTTTTTCTCAAATGCGACTAACCAGAGGATTAACCAAAACATTATTCCTGAACAACCACTCTACATGCACTATTATACACATCAAAAGAAAAATGAGAAAAGGAAAGCATCGTCCGAAAGGGAAAAACAAGAAAAAACAGGGAAAAACAGGGAGAAACTCCTGAAGGAAGACTTACGCTGTTGGGACCAAAGACAAAAAAAGCGTGCTCCTGAACACGTCATGGCGTCAATTTGTGCTGAATATGATCAAGGAGGGTAGAGAGACTCTCTCTACCCTTCTTGATATGATGGAGGTTTCAGCGGGGCGGCATGCTGTTTACTTTGGTCGTTTGATGATATTAAGATTAAAAAGGTTGGTTTACAAAGGTCAATCTAGTATCGTTATGTCAATTTAAAGGAAATCGATTTATGTCGAGATTGACAGTGAAAGATTTAATGCAGACCAACTAAGACCTGTCAAATTTAACCTTCGACCACCCACCCCCCAAGTTTGTTATATTCAGTTAAGTTAATGAAATGTCAATTCTTTCAACGAATAGCAAACAATACCGCACCTGCTTCGTAGATATATATATATATATATATATATATATATATATGTATATATAGATATATATATATATGTGTGTGTGTGTGTGTGTGTGTGTGTGTGTGTGTGTGTGTGTGTGGCTGTGCTATTGTCAAGTTCTTATGCAGAATTTTGACATAGGCTGCATTATATATATAACCTTAACTTGCTGGCAATATATTACAATTTTAATATAAATGTGATTCTGCATGTTCTACATGTGCGTTTGTACTCGCAGGTGTACGACCCGTCCATATTATTGGGAATTCTTGTTCACCTGGTCTGGCTTGATCTATTGTACCTCTTTATTAATATTGTAATAAAGATACATATCAAGGTGATCTTAGTTTGGCAGTTATGACCTATTTACATTTTCCCCATAACACGAGGTTTTTAAATCTGATTGTAACAAAAAAGGGTTAGTGAGGTAGCTTGATTCCAAAAGGTACATTGCATTTCTCTTATATACATGTGACCTTGACCTTTTAATGTCAGTATCATTTGTTTGTTCAAAAACGAGTGTACGTGACGTCTCTGCGAAATTTTCTTTGGCTCAAGGTTGCCCATTTATACCAGACTAACGGCAATACTTTTGAATTAAACTTGTGCGTGTAACATTAAATAAATAATTTTGACTTTCTTTCTGAGCGTCGGCACAATTTTTTTTTAAACTCGCTACACAAATTTTGCTGTTTTTCAAAATGAAGACTATATAATTGAATGGTGACTTGGAACTAAACATGATCTGAGTGCATGGGCAACATAGTCAGATCATGACCTACTTGGTCAAATGTACATTCTTGCCAAAAGTAGATTTTAATGGTGTTAGGTTTGGGGATAGCATTACTCTTGAGATACGTTTTTTTTTCTAAATTATAAGTAACTGCTTGCTGATGAGGGTCAATATTTTTTGGCTGTCAGAAAAAAAAAGAAAATCCAGCCTTTTCACATGCAAAATCTCTGTAATATCTGCCTCTATTAGTTGTATACGGAAGCCTAACAAGTTGGCTTACACATGTTTTATTTCGCAAAACGATTGCAAAGCGGGACAGAGCCCTACATGAATCCCTCTTATGTATGCGTAAAAGACAGAAAACAGGGACAATATATTATTAATGGACAAAAAATATTTTAAGAAGACACCACTTCCCTAACACATATAAAACAGGAGAACCACAAGGCAAAAAATGAATAGGACAAGACATCAGCGTTGTCGCGTAAAGCGGCTACATTCATGAAATTAATGAAAAAGATCTTCATCATCACAGACGCACTCAAGAGAGCTAAGACCATTATTGAACAAATCTACTGTCAGCATGTTGTATTTCATACGTAAACGGGGAATGAAGTACGGCTTGCCATCTGGAGCGCATGGTAATGGAAAGGATAAACCTAACGTTCATTGCGATCTGACTTTTTTCTGTATTACTCAAAGTATCAGCACTACGACTAGCGAGTGATAAGTCATCCCAGAGACAGATAACTGATGGGGAAAAGTGAAATTGAACAGATTTTTCTGTATGTGTATGGAGTATAAATTATGACCAGTGCTAAATTATACATGTTTCGCAAATGCAAAAATTGGTAAAGAATCCCGTATTCATTCGGCGTGTTTATCCGAAGTTGTGCTAATATCAGGATCATACATCTGTACTAAAGATTTACAAATCAAGACTTCCTGTTTTCCTTTTTCCAAGCAATATTCTTTTAAAATTCATGAGCTATTAATTTTTGATGGGACATGTTAAATTTCACTTTAAGAGGTAATATTTATTAATAATTTGACCTACATGAATTGATATTTTTGACCTGTATCATGACAGTAACCCTCGGACAGAGAGCATTGACGAAGATGCCTTGTAGTTGGAGATGAGCTATTTGCATGAAAAATATAACCACTACAATTTTTTGATAGATTTGCACATTCCAAAGAAAATAAAAGTAATTTAAAGTTTTGTGCATTGTTTAATAAATCGATTTTAATTTTTGCACACAACGGCACATGAAAAAGTGTGTGTAGCACGGTAGACCTACTGATGAGTGTAAACGATAGCACTTCCATGGGATTTTTATCAACCGAAGCGAATTGTCCAAGCTTACTGCCTGTACTTTGATGTTTCCCTAATCTTATTTTATTGCCAGTGGTTTTGATGTGACAGATATCGTTTTGACCTCAGACGAAAAGGAAATGGTTATCCTAGATGTCAGAAAACTAATTTTCTTTCTTCTTTCAATGCACATTTTGAGGATCAATTCCCACATTAAAACTCGTACTACAAGATCCGCTTCAACCAATTAACCCTTTGTCCCCCGTAAACTTAATACCGACAATAGCAGAATCTCCTACAGAGGTGCTATCAGATGGAATCCCCCCCCCCATTTGAGATACGGAGTACCCTCCCCCCCCCCCCTGTAATTCATGGTGCTGCTCTTTATCTTGTGATCGGCCGCTTTGCCGGAGGTGCCTCTTTTAGAAATCTACAAATCTAGTCTCCTGAGAAGCTAATAGCCAAATGAGTATATATATATATATATATATATATATATATATATATATATATGTATATATATATATATATATATATATATATATATATATATATATACATATATTGTATTTGTGTCTTTTTGTCCAAAACCACTTCCTAGTAGTCATTACCCTATTCCGCAGTCCGAACTCTTTACTCTCCATAAGCAAGCCTGTCCCTGTCTAACCTATGTACATAGAAGTAATATTTTCCATATTGCAGATATATATATATATATGTATATATATATACATATATATATATATATGTATATATATATATATATGTATATATATATATATATATATATATATATATATATATATATATATATGGAGTTTTAGTTAAAAATCCTATATTCTGTACTTTATCTTATTAATGGCCTTATATGTCGGCCTGGTTTCTTACCCTTTTGGGTTTTACTAGTTGTTCAATTTATAATTTTCATGCTTCATATATTATCAGCTGATTCTACCACCCAGGCCCTGGCGGGAGATCAATGCTGCAGTAGCAACCCTGATAAACAAAGAAATAAACAAACATATAATAATTCCCACAAGTTATTGCTGCACACTGTTTGCACTTGTAACTTCACGGTATTAACTTGCTCCGCATTGATGCTGCCACCTGTCTAAGTCAGCTCTTATTGGTACTGCCACCTGTCTTAGTCAGCTCGTCTTGGTGCTGCCACCTATTTTAGTCGTCTCGTATTGGTGCTGTCACCTGCCTTAGTCCACTTGTGTTGGTGCTGCCACCTGTCTTAGTCAGCTCTTATAGGTGCTGCCACCTATTTTAGTCGTCTCGTATTGGTGCTGCCACCTGTCTTAGTCAGCTCTTATTGGTGCTGCCACCTATTTTAGTCGTCTCGTATTGGTGCTGTCACCTGCCTTAGTCAACTTGTGTTGGTGCTGTCACCTGTCTTAGTCAGATCCTTATTGGTGCTGCCACCTATTTTAGTTGTCACGTATTGGTGCTGTCACCTGTCTTAGTCAGCTTTTATTGGTGCTGTCACCCGTCTGAGACAACTCTCATTGCTGCTGTCACATGTTTGATTCTGACATACACGTATGATTTAGTTGGAGATATTTTCTCCATAGGCATGCATTTATTATTTTGATTAATGTATGATAAATAGATTAATTAAATCCTGTTCGGACCAGCAAAGAATTATTAATCATCTAAGATTCGTAAAGGTTTGAGCGTTAATTTAAAATTTCAAATATTTTGTTTTTGAAAATACGTATATTGTAATACCAAGAAATGAAACGCACACGAGCATGCCGCAATGGCTTTTGATCCATGCGCATCGACCTTCGCGAGTTGCAACTAGATAAGGTGATGTACTAAGCAAAGCTAGGAGTGCAGGTGTTGGTCAATATTCTCCCCAGGGTATGTAGACAATCGTTTATTCAACAGATATTGGATAGGCCTTGCAGTAAAAGAAGCCTGCTTTGTAGGTAATGAACAAGACTAATCTTTCTGAAAATTTAAAATTTACAGCCGCCCATGTGTCTTGAGGATATGTTTGTCTAAACAGGTTTATGTAGTCTAGCAATCGATGACACACAATATAGACACAATTATTGTTTATTAACCTTTAGTGTCGTTTGCGGAGGGCAGTCACTTCACTTTTTATTAATTTAGTTCCCAGTAAACAACCACCATTCATGTACCTTAGATTAACAAGTTCTCTGCATTGATGGTCGATCAAAAGATGGCTTGATCTGGTGACCGCGTTCCACGTCAAATAGCCCAAGACCTGGTGCATGTCAAATGTTGTCTGCTTCTACGCTTTTAACTCCTTTTTGAGAAAGCCTATGAGGCTAACATTTTGGAGTCAAAAACTTTCCTTGACATGGGTCGCTACGGTACGCCTCTCTCGTGTCAAGGAAAACTGTTGACTAAGTAAGTAAGTAAGTAAGAGAGAAAGGGTTACAGCTGAGAAAGTAATTGTTTGAATAGGGTCGTCTTTTGGCATTTATAGCGAAGTTTCATCCCATCTGAACAGAATATGTTGTCATTGACTCACTTAAGTTTGCAACTGTTCCTCAGGCAACGGGGGCAACTTTTCATGCCAAATGCCCAGTCGGGGCGAACATCGATGTTGCACCGCGGCTCAGATTAGACTTTTGTCGCTGAAGTGACAAATAAATCCTGACAAAACATGTCAGACAGACAAGAATGGCACAGACTTCAAGCTGAGGGTCAATACCTGAAGGTTTACTGAAGACCTACCTAAGATACCACAATTTCGTTACGGAGACAAAAAATGACAATATCAGCTCTATATTTCAAAATTTACTCAGTTCAGCCATATCATGTTTAATAAACTTTCGGCATTTTGTATTAGATGACTCGTACAAGAGTAATGGCATGTTACTGGTTTGCCCTTCATCTGTGGGTTTAAGTCCATGCGAGCCCTATGGGTCATTGTGGCATATATCTCGCTACAAATATGACGTCCAGGGTCCTAGAATTAATACTAATTCTTCATTGATCAGCATAAATACGGCACCTACATGTGTGTAATGGTGTTTACTTCCTGTCCAAAAAGACTACTCCTCCAGCAATGCACAACAACTCATCATATTTTACATCAGTTATTTGAATGCATGCTTACACACCCAATAACTCGAGTATTTTATAGTTTTCCTTCACATTTTTCAACTGTTTGGTCTCATTGACCGCAGCTCAATAGATAACGTATGATACACACACACACACACACATATATATATATATATATATGTATATATATATATATATATGTATATATATATATATATATATATACGTACCCAGGCAAGTACATACATACATACATACAACATACAATCATAAATGCGTCTGTGCATGCATACAACGTACGTACATTCATACATACATACATACATACATACATACATACATACATACACACTTAAAAGACATGGTAAACAATCAATAGCGCTATAAACTGAATAAAAACCAAATATTTTTCTTCATGTTTTATCATCAAGCTCAGAGCAAATCGCTTCAACACTCATGCTGCTAGTATTGGCAAAGAAGACTTGCAGATAACACTAGAAAAGAAGATTTGCTTCAACATGAACCTGTCTTCGTGCCTTCAAAGCTTACATAAATTAAAATCCGACAATAATTGTTCGTAACTTCATGTCCATAGACTGCACCTGCGGCAAATTATAGGAAAACATGAGAATTACATCAGTGGTCATTCAAGTGTTGACTTCGTTCACATAACTAGACTTAAAATAAAGAATTCATTTTGCATGGGAATTGAAGTTTGGTAGAAGATATTCAACATTTAAACAGATGAGGAAAGATTTAAATTCTACACCCCTTTCTTCGCTGGTCATTGGATGCGCCGTAGAATGGCTCGTCTAGCAGTCAGAGTTTTGAAGATATTCAACATTCAAATTACTGTTGTGTCCCTTAACAGTATAATGTAAAATTCCACAACTTTTTTATGGATTGTTGGGTGCACCTACGGCGCAAATCGTCGAATCGAAGTTGCAATGGCACCTGTATCTATAATAGTTTGACAATATTTAACATTGAAACTTTCGAAATGCCCCCAAATTCACATATCCAAATTCTATGACGCTTTTGTGGTTCATTGGGTGCCAGTATAGCACAAACCTATGAACTGAACTTGAAATGGGTCATCTAGCTATAATAGCTTCAGATACATGGAAGTTTTAGAAATTAAGTTGTTCCCAATTTAAATAGTTTTGAACATGGTGACCATTCCTAAAAAGGTGCATAAAGTCACTGCTCGATCAATCGTCGTGCTGAATGTGGCATTTCGTGGCTTTACGGTATCTTAGAAAATCCCAAGACAAAATTTGGACATGAAGAATAAGAAACAAAGAAAACGAGAAAAGGAAAATGGAAAGAAGGAAAGAGAGGAAGTAAAAAGTCTGGGGGAAAATGTTGCCCAGAAACAAATAAAAATGCAGCTAATGAGAAATCGTTTACTTATGTTTTCAAAATAATATAGAACATTGTTTCCCGGCAGTAGGCACGACAGAAATCACCACCATATATCATACAGAATTTTAAATCTGACATCAGTACTGGTCACGTGAATTTATCGAAGAAATTACTTAACGGTTTCACTCTCTATTTATCTGAACCACTCGCCTTAATCACAAATCAATCTCTAACCCTGGACTTTTCCTAACAAATTAAAGATTGCAAAAGTAGTACCTTTGTTTACAAAAGACGATAACGTAACATTGGAAAATTATCGTCCCATATCTTTATTAACAAGTGTCTTTTTTAAAAAAAAAAAAAGTTAACAAATATTTATTAAGATACTTTTTTTTCTGTTTTACAATAGTCAGCATGGTTTTTAAAATCTTCAAATAAACGGAATTGCAGTTTTGGAATCCTTCGACCGAATTATGAAATCACTTGAACTGGAATCTCATCAACAGCTATCCTCTGAGACCTTAAACATTTGACACTTTGGACCATCACATTTAAGTCATAAACTGAATTATTATGACATCAAAGGCACAGCTGTAAATTGGTTCAAATAACCTTATAAGCAGGATCCAGGTATGTTTGTATGATAAAAGTTGTTCAAATACTTTGCCCTTCAAAGTGATGCTTCTCCAATGAAGTATCATTGGCCCCTTTTATGATTTTCACAATTGATTTGCACCTAGCTCCTACAAAATTTGATTCGCTATGCTGATGAAGCAATTCTAATAAAATCCCTGTGTACCTCCGACTTAGCAAGTGATTCAGACTCCATAAATCTTAATCAATGTTAATGATTGGTTGCATGCCAATAAGCTATCATTCAATAAGATCAAAACAAAATACCTGCAGTCTCATTTCCCACAGAAAATTACATTTTATATTACGTTTGAAAATAGATAAAAACATAATTTCCTGGAGCAACTAAGGTTGCTTTTCCTGTTTTGCATTTGAAAAAAAAAACTGCATTGGAATGCTCATTGGAGTAAAATGAGAGATGAACCATATAATGTTATTGGGATTTTATAAGACTTTACAAGTATGTGCTTACGTAAATATTATTCTGGATGTACAACTCTCACTTTTTATCTCTTTAAAATTTTGCCTTCTTGCCCGGAGTCACTCCCTGGTAGTATAGTGCTTTGTGTTGGCCCAACCTTCCCCTCTGAAATTCCTTCCCGTGCCACCGGAAGTGTAGGCACTGCGGAAATGACGTCACCGGAAATAACGTCACTGGTCACTGCACTTGCACAGGCTAAGGTCACCATAGGGTCATGGTGATGTGAAGTTCAACATCAACTTGAAATGATGTTATACCTTCCTCCACCAATTGGAAGTGACATCACAGGTCACTGTGCATGCGCAGGTAAAAGGTCAAGTTCACCCAAAGACCATGGTCATTTGAAGGTCAAAACCAATGGAAAATGACGTCATACCTTACTCCTTCTCCCACCAGAAGTGATGTAACAATGGGCCACATGCATCACATTTTCCCATCAGTTCTTTGTCGCAAGCTTTTATACAAAGAGTGCTGACCGCAAATGGAAATGGTGATACTCTGCAAAGGATACTTCTTCATATCATAGATTTTTTATCTGCTGCGCTTGAGGAAACACTGGAATGCAACTGGTGGAAATGCACAACTGCAAAAATATTCCAACAGTTCTTTTATGTTGCAGTAGACAGTGACCCAAGGTTCACTCAGTGGGTCTGATGCATCCACATTAGGAATGCAACAATGTGGTGTCATCTTCTTTCTTATGATATTGATGTGTAATGTCTCAAACTACTATTTGGCCATTGCTGGCGCTCATAAAGATGAGATATTCTGTTTGATGTATATGCTCAAAAATGACAAGAGACAATGGGATTTCGTTGTGCAAAGTAGCTGAGCTGTTTGTTGTTCATGCTGCGAGTAGTGGATCACTTCTGCCTGTACATGCTCAGTCACTATAGCCAAAAACTATGGTAGGTTCCTATGTAAGTTTGATCATGTTATTGAATTCTGCATAAACCAGCATGATCACCGTTCTCAGAAGAGCCTTGGCAAAATGCAGGTCCAGTCTAAGTTTACATCTCTTGAGCAGGCTCGAATCACTACCACTGTCAGAGAAGTCTAGGCTTAAGTTAAAGGCAAACAAGGTGTAACCTCATGAATAATCTACTTAAGTTCATTTTACTGGAAAGAAATGAATACCATTTTCTCTCAGAAATGGTTAAAGCATTTGATTAAAAAACTCTGTGCCTTCATCAGTATTCTTTTTCGAGGAAATTCTAACCCCTTTGAAAATGGCCCACTTGAACTAAAGAAGGCCCCATAGTGTTCTTTAGAATCACCATCCAAGCCATTTTGGACAAGATGTCATTGATAGTGAAGGGTAACATTACACCATTGTTATAATCTGTTAGATTGGATATATTCATAAGATCTGTTTGCCACTGCTATTTGATTCCTGGCACAATCACTTCCTTCCAGAAAATTTACACCTCAGCAGTCAATGCAATGTTTTGTGTTGAGATACAGATTTCATAGGTATCAGTCCATCCGGCTGGTTTACAATCACTATTCATGTACCACAAAAAGTGAGAGCACAATGGATGTGTTTACAACAATGACAGAATTTTTCTGAAGGTGTGGAAAATCCCATCTGTGTAAGGTATGGTCAGGAAGGAAGGAGCTATGTTATTCTTTTTTGTATGGTCCACAGGGTCCTCCTTTGATATGGCTCCCACCAACCAAGCCCTGCGGGGTGTTTTTGAAGTCTTCTTCTTCACCAGTTGTCCTTTATGGGTGACTGCCTGTCTCAAGTCAGGAGTGAAATTTGTTTCTTCACAATTGATATCTGAAGATGAAAATTGATGTTTCGCTAACTCTTTAATCTCTTTGTTGTCATTGTTGGGTTGAAATTTTTGAGTATGGATAATCTTTTTCTGAACTATTTGATAAATACTTCATTGCTTATTTTGTGCTGTGGGCTGTGTTCTCTGAATCATAATTGTAATTGAGGTAGAGTGTTTCCATTATGTTCCAGATTTATAAAAAATATATATTACATAAATGATGTAGGCGTACTTTGTTCTCTGGCTGTAAACGTAGCTGATGGACGAGTGAGTAGAACAAAAAAGTGACAGGCCTTCCTTGTCTCTTTTTATCATTGGCACAAGTGATAAAATTTGGGTTTTAAGTGGTTAGGCTTATATGTTTAGGAAAAACTAAAGTCTGTTGTTAATGAGGAAAGTTTGAAAGGTTGAGAGGACTTGTTTAAAACTGCCAGTCGCCCCTTGCAGGTGACTGCCTGGCTCAAGTCAGCTGTGAAATTTGTTTCTTCACATTGATGTTGGGAGATGAATGTTGATGTTTTGGTAACTCTTGAATCTCTTAGCTGTCTATGTTGGGTTGAAATATATTAGTATGGATAATATTTTTCTGAACTATTTGAGTCACCTTGTCTTCCTGCTCATAGACAAGCATTGAGGGAGGAAGGTAGAGCTGATAGTACATCAGATGCAGAATATTTTCTTGGCATGTAGTCCCACCAATTGGGATAACTTACTACTTCTTGAGGTATTTGAAGCCTGCAAGGTCCATTAGCAACTCCTGCCAACCTGTGGCACTGGGGGCTTACTTAAATTGGTACACCACATTGTTGATCAAATTGATGAGATATTTGCTGGGTATTGCACTTCTGTCGACCAGGGGTTGGCTTTTGCCATTCCAACCCAGCACATCACTTCTGTTCATTCTTCTCTTGATAAGTCTGCCGATGTTGAGCTTGCTGATCAATGATTTCAACTGGGTGTGAGCCGGGAGATTAGATCACTCCTATGTGTCTTCCAACTTTCTATTATAATCCCTCCTGGTAAGAGGGGTAACATGCGGTACCTGTTTCTTTTTGGTCTGTTCAAGTACTTCTCAAGGTACCAAGTACATCTTCTTGGCATGTTCCCTGTTCCTTCAACAATTTATCATCCAAATAATGCTGAAAGGGCATTTGTAATGGCCGATAATAGCACGAGAAAGAGTTCTCCACCTTTCTGTACTCACTTGGCTTTCTTCTTAGCCAGAGATGTTCACTTGTCAGGAAGAAAATGAAGATGTGTCTCTTGCTTGATCAACTGCCTCTATGGTGCAGAAAACACAGGAATATTGCCTCTTATAACATTGGTAGCGTACTTGCACAGACACAGATCTGGCTTGGCTTCTCTTATTAGACCCTTGCACCACTTGCCGTTGCAATGCTGCAAGATTTGATAAAGTCCAGGTAACACTTGACTGGCTCCATGATCAAACTGTTTTCAAATGGAATAATGTACTGCTTTTAAACCACTGATATTTATAGGAATGGCTCTCGTAAGTAAGTAAAAGCTTTATTTATTGAGGGTAAAGCCTAGTCAATAAAAAGTTGATTTATACAGGGCACTCCTAAAAACCATATAACATACATAATAAATACATAGAATACATTTTCAATACATAAATAGATAAGATATGTAAATTAAAACATATAGGATATATTAAATCCTTTCTGGAAAAGCTGTAAATATTAACTGTCCAGCCAAAAATGTTGCCTCTGGTAGATAAAATTTTAATGTGCCTTTTGTACCTCTTTTCAAAACAGTCTGTTGTTTGACTCTCTCTTATGTGTACATCCAAGGCATTCCACAGTTCTGATCCTTGAGCCCCTTGACCAAATTTAAAATGCAAAAAAGTACAAATCGGAGGACTGACTATGGTGTGTATTATACCTGTGTGCTGTTGCAGATAAAGGAACACAGCCAGCGAGGTATTTTGTCACCAAATTGTTAAGACATTTGTAAACGAGCAGATATTTAAGATATTTGATATGCTCATTCAATGGTAACCAGCCCAGTTTGTTGAATATTTCGACAGTTGAATTTTCTCAGTATTTCTTGATGTCATGAATGGAGCACCCAAACATTTTCATGATCCTGTGTATCCGCTGGCGGTTTTGTTTAAGCAGTTGCTCCAAACCGTGTACACATTGTGATTTGCTAAACTAGTTGATTATAAAATTGTAACCTACAGTAAAATGGCAAAAGATGTTTGACTTTGTTGAATAGAAACAGTCTGCTATTCAGTCTTTGGAAATTTAGTTCACGTGATTCAGATTCAGATTCAGATTCAGATTCAGATTCATTTTATTTGACATAGAATTGAATACGTTGCACACATTTTTTAAATTGCGCAAAAACATAAATGACAAAAACAAGATAAATGGTAGTGAGAATGGAATTACCATGCAAAAATTGTTGTCAGGATGACCCTGCTGAGGATGATAAAGATCCACTTCCACAAGGGCCACCCAAGAAAAGTTGACTTGTATGTTACACCTAGTTTCACCAGAGGTTCGATCAATTACAGAAAGAATCAAAGACAAAGAACTATGACATTAATAAACAAAATTCCACATACAATTGTGAAGTGTTATTACAGACAAAGAAATCAACAATGGAGAAAGTTTCAGAATATTGGTTTATATAATATGTTTTAACATATCTAGAGAACCCAGAGAAGGAGTGTGTGTTAATTTTTCCTGTAATGTGTAAGGATGTATCAGAAAGTAATTAGGGGATAGAGTGCGTTATGCAATTTTTAATGGATACATGTTGGGAGTTGTCATAGTGAGGAATGTTGCAATATCTCGTTGAATATGGGTGAGTAACAGGTAAGACATTTCTCCACCTTGAATGAACCAGATTTTGACACTACAATTTTTATGATGACTTTTCTTGGAGAACAGTGCAGTCAGTCTCTTATCAGTGACACATTCCCTCATGAGGTAGTCAATGACCGTCACAGTCCTTTTATATCTTTTTCATCTAGATGGTTAAAGAGATTAGATCAAATTCCATGGCGGTGACTATCTTCCAGGTATCTGATGGAGGATTCCAAACATTCTATTCTGGATATAATGGTTGATATTTGCCATGACACCAGACACATACTCTGGATTCCCATGAATGATGGCATTCTCTGCTTTGGCAAGCAGTCATTTCACAAATTCAAGCTTGCCCAATCCTGTGGCCTGACAAATCAACACAGGAAATGGCAAAAGAAAGGCAGAGCAGACTCCATGTTGGTCTAATCCCTCTCATAATACTTGCTCCATCCACCTCCCTTTATATAGAAAACTGTCTAAGAGTTCCTTGCTGCAAGGTTAAAAGGTGCTGAATCAAACCTTGCACCCAATGCCAACTGTGTTTAAGTGACTCTTCATTGGGCATCTATTTTTAATAAATGTACTGGTAACAATACTATGTATAACAGATCAAAATATATACAATGAAACAATAAACACAACAACAGAACACATGTACAAGTCTTTTCAGTGAGTGCTACATGTGGCTTCAGTTGTCATCTTGGCATCTGTTGGGTGGATCAGATCTGGACTTCCGCATTTTATTGATTGTTTTTTATTCTTATGATGGAAACGATTATTACTTCCTTCTGAGAGTAGGTAGAAGGGAAGCAGAGATACAAACAGTTGCCACTTTGTCAACTCTTCAGGTTTGAGAACCATTCCTTTCTGCAGGCAATAAACGTTGATCTTGTCTGGTATCAGCTCCACCCTGATCTTCTGCCTCCTTTTCAGTGATTTGCTGCTTTGGTCAATACTATTTCTGAATGTCCACCAGAGGCACTTCCAGAATGTGATCTACAGTGGCATGATGTCTCCATTTAGGTGAATCTTGGCAGATACATTTCCTCCTGCCATAATGTCTTCCAAAGCAAAGTACAGCAGACCCACATTGCCCATCATTTGCTAGGCTTTATCATTCACCCCCTTCTTAGTGTGCACTAACCAATTATCTCTAAGTTCTTACGATCCAAGGTCTATTTGCTATTTATCCTGCCATTTTAGATGGTACCATGGAGAAAGGTGTGAGATGAACGACCTACAGGGGCACTTCTGGCAGTAGTCATTCTTGTTGCTCCTTTGTGAATTTCCTTTCAGCCACTACAGCTTCTGTAGTAGAAGAAGAACTTTACAGTGCTGGAGCATCTTTTTCCTGCCAATGATGCATTGCTGCCCATTTTCTTGACTCTGGAAACTGGTATTCAGTGCTCTCTTCCTTCATGAGACAGGCACCTTGTCAGTTGACTGTCTTGGACCCATGTTGTCTTTTCAGTGTCCAGCATGAAATGAGGTATTGTGACAGACTAGTGCTTTTTATAGATGATGTCAGCCAATCAGAGTCCAGACTTTAGTGATGCAACCCAATTCATTTGCAGGTTTTATTCTCCTAAAAATTTAGTGACTCTTTCTTTTAGGTCTTCTTTCCAGTTCTCATCTTCCCATGTGGCTTCACATCAGTCTTTGAACTTGAGCTTGAGGATCTCTAGAGCAGGGGTGGTTGGTTTATATGTCATGCCAGACGTTCAGCTCCACGTCTGCATCTGGCGGCTCCAATAATAACTGAACGTAGGTCTCCACTTGTTTCCTTGAGTTCATCAGCAAGCATACATGGTGTAGGGTCTGGCAAGCATGTATATACATTTTAAGCTCTTTTTCTACCAGTCTTGATTATTTGATCTAATCCATTTTTTGCTTGTTTGTTTGTTTGTTTGTTTTTCTTTTTTTTTTTTTTTTTTTGTTTTTTGTTTTTTGTTTTTTTGTTTGTTTTTGGGGGGGGGTGTTTTGTTAAATAATTTCTTTTTGTTTTAGTTTTTTTGGGGGGGCTGTAATCTTCTGACAAGGTCAGGTATACTCAAGCACAACATATTCTACAAAGTTAAAGTCAAAGAGTTCCTTGCTGCAAGGTCAAAAGAAGTGAAAATGAAACCTTTCACCTAGGCCCACTACTTGGGAGTGACTCTTCATTGGGCACCTTTTTTCCTAACAACAGCAATAGAAACAATAGCAAAAATGTACTTGAACCTGTTAGGACTATGTTTAAGCAATGTCCAAATCCACTTCCACGTGCTGGAAGACAAGGAAGTCCACAAAATTCAGCATTAAGCCCAGCATGTGGAGTTTGCATAAGGGTGAACAAGGAAGCCAATGGTATGGGACAGTTCCGTTGATGGTGGTCTTTTGAAGATGCACTTTAGGACTAGTTTCTTCTTCATCCACAAGGTCCATCCAATGAAAGAACTAGTCATTCACTAACAAGGTGACTCTGTCTTCCCCACAGTAGATGATATCATGGTGTTAGGTCTTGTTGGTGACTGTTTTCTCCATATTCACTGTTACCAGTCGGTTTTCTCATCCCTGCCACCATTTCCTGACCTGGGTTGGCATCTGCTTTTTGCCAGGCATTAGAAACACATTCACCAAACACACAGAAATAGACCTTGGAGGTATAGTGCATCATGTGGTAAGTCTTTGTCACCTTCAGGCCATGGTTCAAGTACTATTGTGGCAGAGGAGTGCCCAGCAGGATCCTTTCTCCTTTCATACCACCAATAAGCATGCATCTCAGTTGTGGCCTTGGCATACTCTCCCACGTAGTCTCCAATTTCTTCATAAACCACCTTGATGTTCTTCAAAATGGAAGGCATCTTCTGGAAATATATTTTGGGGTCCTGGTATATGCAAATGACACTGTGCATGACCAAACAACCTTCTCTCCTTCACTGCTTCGACGACTTCATCTTGGTGATGGCTCATACTTTCTCCAGGGGGACGTCTCAGGTATTGGTCCATGAATCCTCAATGCCAGGAGTCTAGCATTTTGTGGCATGCCACTGGCACTCTCACATTTCCTAAATAGTGTACCCTTGGTTCTGTAGCTACCGCTTATTGGTCTCTTGAAAATACTTGAAACCTTTCCCCTGGATAACATGACAGCCATGACTGTGCCAGTAACCTCCAGGGAACTGGTAGATGGGTCCCTTAATGATTTGATCTGTCACCAGTCATACATCTTTCTCCGCAAAGAGAAGAAACAATGCACTGAGATCTTTGACAGAGTAGAAAAAAGATCTGCTCTGTAAGGTGAATCCAGGTCAAGAAATGGCCTCTTAAACATATTGCCATGCATCTTATCCTGATTGAACTGTGTCATGGTCTTGAGGGCCTCAAGAAATGGTGTGATGACTTTGTCCTTGTAACAGACTAAAATATCTTCTACGGTCTTCATTTCTTCCTTTTTTCAAACTTACTGGTACAGAGCATAATAGTCAGAAGTGTTGATTGTTCTAGTCAGTGATGAGGTAAAAGCCTCCAGCTGATTCTCTTTGACCCAGTCTACATCGTCCATATAATTTTAAAAAATAACTATTATTTTCACTGGCCCCATTGGCTTTCAAAAAGGATGGAACAGTTAAAGCAGAGGGCCAAGTAGTTCAAAATAACCAACAACTTGAGTGACTCTGTGGAGTTGGACATTGATTTGATACATCAGTCTTCAATACAGAGTACACAAGTTTATGTTACAGCAATACAGGCATCAACTTTGAACAGATCATATTGATGTTGTTTCAAAAAGAATTGAAGCCAACCATGTGTAGCTGTTGAATCCCCACAAGCAGCCTCTTTTCCATTTATTTCACGGCTGTCAAACACTCCTATTTAATTTTTTTTTTTTTTTTTTTTTTTTTTTTTCTTTGGGTTTTTCTCCCTTACAACTTCTATTCATTCATTTATGTCATCTTCATCATTTTGTCAATTTTCATCCTGTCCCTATTTTCCCCTGCCTAGTTTCCCGATATATCATGTTGTGCTTCTTTTTGTTTGGATCCTAACTTCTGTATGCAATGATCAAGTGCTTGGGAAGTGTCCCGAAATTTTTCCATCAATATCTCTCTGGCTGTGTCATTGGTCTCTACAAAGATGAGACTGTCGTGTTTAGCTGGAGTCACTCTTCCACCATGTCCAGATCTTCCAGGTGTATGCCGCGAAATGGTCAGGTTCACTTCAAACTTGTTGCACTCTATCTTGGAACAGGTCCTCAGACAATGTCTCCAAGTCCTTCAGGGAAGCTCCATGGTGATGGGTAACACACCAGAAAAAACACATTGTCCACATAAGGTGGTTCTTTACAGTGTTTTACTACTCCTTCCCCAGACTTGGATTTTTGCAGCATTGAAGTAATGCTACTAGATAGCAGAAAGAATACTGCATCAGTTTGTTGATAAAGATGGTCATGTTGGTGACTTAGAGTTCAAACCACTTGAAATTTGTTCCTTGTTGCTGGGCCAACTCTATGATGTCAAGGTGAAATAGCTGTGTTAAAAAGGCTTCCCAGTCTTTTTAATTCTGAATAGTCTGCTGTTCTGTGCAATAAAATAAAAAGTACATCTCTTCCACTGTGTTAAGCAAGTGGAACCCTTGAGATAAGTTGGCCTTGAATGCCTGTCATTGTTTTCAGAGCATGATATGCAATGATGGTCTCAAGTCTCTGAGGCTGCAGTGGGAAGACAAAGGCTATATTAGTCTTGAATCCATCATGAATGATTAGCATGTGTCTAGATGTGGTCCCAGTGGGCTGGATATAGGGTCCTTTCAGGTAGGTCCTCTAGTTGCAGATCTCCAGGGAACTCCACTTCAACATTGTATTGTACTTATTTATTTAGGCCTTTATGGCTGGTGCCCCAGTCTCCATGGCTTTCTGTTTCTTCTGTCCCAAAGGACTTTTCCATGTGCTGTTGGTGTCAGTATGTACCCTGGTTCTGGCCACCTTCCCGGGTAACACTGTTCATAGCACCTTCCTTGGTAATCGAAGGTTACCAGTGCTTGTACTGTTGTTGGGTGATGATAGATAAGCATGATCATGGGGTAGTTTCATGTTGTCTTGCCAGGAAAGGGGCAAGCACAATCTTCTATCTCTGCTTTGTAGGCTGCTTCTTGACTCAGTGGCACCTGAGATTGTCTTTTTGGCAAATCTTCTTACTACACTCAGAACACTCATCAGAAAATAGGCTTTGCTCAACTAGGCTCAATGCATCTTGCACTGCAGTCCTTCTTTTTGCATTGTTCATAGTGATCAACACTGCTGGAAGCTAAGATTGCCAAGATCACAATCAAAAGCTAGAGCAAAGCTGACCATGAGACACCTGTGCCGGTCCTTTTATAGAGCTCAGGATGGGAAGAAGAGGGAAACTAGAACCAAGGAATGGGGTCACTGGATCTCAGATATTAAAACTGATTTAAACCCAATTGCTGCCATTATTTGACACACATTGAGAGCTGCGAGTGCACAAACATGTGTACTCATTGAGCTTTTACAGTCACTGTTCAGCCACGCAGAAATATAGATGTTGATGTGGGGGAACTGGTTGGAAATAGTTCTGACATCATTGGATACCCATGCACATTGAATGACCTTTCCACTGCACTTTTACCTGATGACCTCAAACACGAAATATCATTTGGGCTCAACAGAGCTGATTAATTCAGTTATCCAGACATTGTTCATGACCTTTGAATGAACTTGTTGTAGCACATAGTGATCTTGTATCAATATGATTTTTGAAGAAAAATGATTGAAACTCAGATTTTAAAAATATTAACTGGTCATGATGATGATGATGATGATGAAATTAATAGGCCAAATATAATCAATAACAGTGAAATGAATGGCTTTTTTGATTGAAGTGCAAACAATAATCAATAGCTATACAACACAAAATGACATCATTAAATAAGAAATATGTTCATAATAATGGAATAATCACAGGTGTTTGTCAAGATAGAGATTTCAGGCCCATCTTATCAATCATAGGTACGCCTATAGACCTACACTCAAACTTTAAGCTGTATTATGTGACGTCACTTATCTCACACGGTGCACACCTGTTTTCTACAACATCTCTCCAGATTTGGTTGATCTCAACATGCAAAAGGCTAAACAACAAATAATTTGCACTTCAAAATGCAAATGTGTCACATGAGACTTACAAAGGGAGCCACCCTTATCTTATTGATGATTTGGATTCAGACTTTGGTTTGTAAAGGCCATCTCACGTTAACGATCGTTGAGGTTACAAGGCCCAAAAGAGAATGATGTTTTGGATTATATAGACAATACAACACAACTGGCCTCTACTCGTTTTGACTTATGACCTTGTTTTCCGGTTTTCCTGTCAATTCCTCACTTCCAGTGAGAGGAAAGAGAAGGGAAGGACAGGAGCAGGAATATAAATTGAAACAATGGTGCCAGAACATTATCATTCTGAAAAAAAATCAGACCCAAAAGAAAACTCAAACGTAATTGACCAATTGGAACCCTTGATACAAAAATCAGGTGACCTGGCTTGTTACTGACAGCCAATAATAAAGCTCATCGCCTACAACCAAGAGGACAGCTCAAAACAACCAACCAATGGGAAAACCTGATATGCACCGCACATTATGTCACTTGTGGCACTTGTGACGTTATTTTCGATGATGACGTCACTATCGGTCGGAGGGGAAGGAATTCTGAACCATTCATCCATGCATTCTTATTTTGCATGTGTGTGTGCATCTTTTACACTATACCCGGTGAGTTTGAACCAGAAAATCACCCTTTGGACCGATAAACTTCGAGCACAATGCGGTTCCTGTCCATTATTATTATGGATTTACCCTAGCATATCAAAAGGAGAGTCGCCTTCCTCGTATCAACGGCTTTAGCTTTACGTGGTCATTTTATGAGAGAAGTCAATAGGCAAGTCATTTTACTGTGTTTCCTTTGATATATTTATTCAGAAATGTGCAGTGAGGCAGCAAAATCTAAGCAAGTGGATGGTGTTTAAGACTACAAATCGCTGCCAACCAGTTTTCACTGTGAGAGAGGTAATCGGTAAAGCAATGCATTCAGCCGGTTCTCAGATTTCGTTGAAACTATTCTTACTTTCTGTTCTCCCTTACTGATTTCTTCTAACTCTGAAATACAGTTTGCCTGTGATAATACTCTGATAATTACATTTACTAACAACCTGACATTTCACTATTGTTCATATGCTAACTGATAGACCCATGTAGTCTGCTGGCAAAAGCATCTGGGTTCAATTCCTGTTTCGCACCTGACAAAAGACTTAAAATGTCATTGGTCTATACTGAATTTTCCGGACGATACAAGAATACTAAATAATTATACCCAACAAACAACACTGTGTGATTGATTTCTACAACATTCAGAAATATAATAGATATGCATATGTGGCAAAAAGACAACATACACTGGCGGGTGGTTTAACTAGGATAAACTGTCCAGCCAGAAAGGGTACATATTGGTTCAGGGGTAAGTCAAATTGTTCTTATCTGAACCTGTACTATACAAATTTAGTAATTATGGTTTGTTTGACAGGGGTTCTTCTTTCATAACGAAGCTCTGCATTTATAAGCAAAACTTCACGTATTTAGCTAATTCATCATTTGCCACGTTCTTATTTATTCTTTATTATGTGGGTTGTCTTTGCTGAATATTTAGCTTAGACAAGGAGCCGCTACTCAGAGAGACATGTACGGGTAAAAGGCTCCGAAACATGTTGAGTAGTTACCCGCTGAAGACCCTTTAATTTATTTGGGCTGATACAGCCTATGTCAAAATTTTACAGAGGAACGTGTGCAATATAGACAATAGTAATTCCATATGTATACAGGTTAGACAGGGACAGGTTAGCTTATGGAGAGTAAAGAGTTTGAACTGCGGAATAGGATATTGACTACTAGGAAGTGGTTCTGGGCAAAAAGACACAAATACAAACATGAACTCTTAGAATTTGAAATTGATTTCCCGAATGTTTTATAGTGAAGGTATAGATAGGCCCAATCTGAGTCATTTTTTAAAAGGGTCAGTATATAATTTCACCCACCTGGTTTAGTTTAAACATATTTTATTTGAAATACAATAGGCCGACAGGCTTACCAGCCTATATGAAGGCCACTTGTAATGATATAATTGAAGAAATAGAACCGAAAAGTATATTTATGCAGATATGAAGTTAATATAGGCAGGCAAGGTTCCACAAAATATATGTGCAGTTTACCGCATTTTGTAGACAATTAATATCAGTAGTTGCCACCTAGTTGATTTGCCGTATATTTGATGTTGAAAGCAGTAGTCGCGGCACATTCAATACATACAATGCGACTGCGTTATATGTTTTGTGACCACGCAACGGCCGGATCTTGAACCAGCAACCTTCGGCGCCAATCACCTGGCCGAAAATGGAAAACACACATACCAGCTGGACCAAATCCCCATTTTAAAAAGAATGGTTCAACGGAGGCAGGTATGTATGAATGTGTGACCGGAACCGTCTCTTCATTAACGGTCCACCTTTGGAAAAGGAGCATTTACGGTAATCTTTAGACAATGATGCTTGAATACGCACCCCAGTATCTAACGGGCCAGACAAGTTATTCCCTCTGCGTTGCTTGTTATTTTGCCTTGTAGCGTCTTGGGATTCGGGTGTTTTATATTTTGTAACGTTTTGCATTGTTTTGCATTGCTTGGTCTTTTATGTTTTGTTTTTGCTTGTTTCTGGGGGAGTGCTTTTAAGTAGTAAGGTCAGGACATCTTGATTGATATGTGTTCATCCTATCATATTTGCCACTTATATAAAAACTCGCGCGTACTTTTGGACCTGTATCCACTATCTGGGCAACCTTCTTCACTGATCTCCATCTTTGACTCAGCGGGGGATCTTGCCTCGTGTGCCCTGCGCTGCTCCTTAATTCATAGCCTGGGGGCGACTTCAATGTCTGATACTAAATCCTTATTCTGGGTTCTACAACTTGTAACTGCACGGCGTTGTATTTACATGTTCAGGTTACGCTCACTCTGGGAAAGTCCCATTGTGTATTGCACGTTACATATATTCGACAAATTAACATTCCTTTACCACTAATCACACATAAATTTTGAATGATACCCTGTAAAATACCCAACCGGGACTAACCCACAGACTTGGCTGCCGTTTTGAAAATTGTGGATTCCGCACCCAATGATCTGTAAATGAGGATATTATTGGGTAACTTGGACATGTGTTGAAACATGTTTAAATTGGATTTCTTTCCCATTGTGCACATTACCTCCCTTGACGGAAGTTTAATTTATTACCTGGGCACAGCCGGGAGCACTTGTTACCAAATAAAAACGCGGAGAAACAAAATGTATTTTCACTTCGCCCAATTTTGTAGTTTTTTCTAGAAAACGCGTTGGAATGGTTCACATTAAGTAGCCTGCACACTGCCGAAGTCTTACCTTACAAAAATAGTTCCCATTCAGTCATGTTTGTTGTGAAAGTGTGCATCACAATGAGCACCTGGTCTTACCTGGGTGGAAGTGTTGCTTCGGATTTATGCAGAATGAGAGGTGTTTCCATAAAACACATATTTCTAGTATCGAAAAAAAAACCGAGACAGTTAAGAATGATCATGCAAGTAAGGAGAGTAACTATTGTGACCGTTTCGCCATACGTGTTGGTGATAAAATGATGGAAAAATAAAGATTTGCTTCGCAGCAAATCGCTCTGTGTTTTGACAAGGGCAGTATGCTGAGAACATCTGCAATAAAAAAAGAAAAATCTCTCTGTGCACACTGACATAATAGGCGGTCTCCTAGATGACAGCATATACATGTATTTTCATTATGAATTATATGACTACCAAACCACCTGATGTTTCAAAATTTTTGTGGCGCCTATTTGCGCAAATATGAACTTCATCAAAACCAGAGGATTTGCATGATATACCCTAACAGTAATTACACAACCACAACAACTACATGTATGGCAAGCTGTGTTCGTATTTAGTCCTATTTGGCGATATCATTAAATCACTTTTTAGCAATATTGCCAAATCTAATTGTTCGGCGATATCACTGCATTATTGGGCGATATGGCTAAATGGTCACCTTTATTGATATCATTTAGTTATATCCCTATATGAATTAGCCTGTATAATGATTGACGCGGAGGAGGACGTAGCAGCCTGTCATGTCAATGAAGGCAAACGGACAATTGCAACATGTTATGGACACAGGTGGTCAGAGTCAAAATGATTTAGCGATATCGCTTAACTGATTTAGAGATATCGCCAAATAAAATGCACTTAGCGATATCGCTAAATAAGCTACGTGAAACGGAAATTGTATTGTGCCTGTATAGTGCTTAGCGCGAAGGAGCGGGCATTTGGACCTGAAGGCCTACCTCTTAGGTTTGACGACAAACTTATTAGTTAGCATACACTGTCTTCGCAGCATGATGATAAACCTGTCGACAATGCTATAGAAGATGATTCATTTTCGACAAAACACTTTGGGAGGATGAAGCCACTGCACTTCCCTTCAAATAACCAGACATATTGGCCAAAAATAAGACAGGAAGCGAAAATACATTCAGTGATACCGCTAAATGATTTAGTTATATCAGTAAATGATTAGCGATATCACAAAATATCTTATTTAGCGATATCGACAAATGATTCAGCGATTTCACTATGATCCTTTAGCGATATCCCTAAATCATTTAGCGATGTATACCGAAAGCATACACAGTAAGAGATATCGCTAAATGATTTCATGATATCGCTAAGTAGGACTAAATATATAAACGGCTTGTCATACTCATTGGGATGAAGCAGCCTGTCATGTCAATGAAAACGAAAGCGCACTTGCAATCTCAATGGACACAGGTAGTCAGAGTCAAAATTGTGGAAAACTCTCTTTCTGTAACCCTATATCAAGAGTATTGAAAATTGGCTGTCGTGTAGCTACCATTTTCAACTGTATTCATGAATAAAAATTATGCATTTATGAAGCTAGCAGAGTAACCAATATAACTGGTCTTCACAAATTTATGGATATTTGAAAGAAAAACAAGCACTACATATGAATTTATATATCCTGCTACTTGAAAAGAATACGAAGGTGTAGGTAATAAATATTTTTGACTTCGCTGGTCATAATGATACATTATACTTCATAAGATGTTCAGGATGTTTGTATTGCATTCGATCTGGTGAGATACTGCGAGTGAACTGACGTGACTAACAGGTCGCAGCTGTGTCACAGAGACCACTACAATGAGCCACAGCCAGGCTCGAGCCACATAGCCTGGCCTTGTTTATCAAAAAAATTGGTTGAACCACAAATTACCAGCTGTCCGGACTGACCTGTCAATCAAACTCAAACTGTAACTTAACAATTGACGTTTCACTGGTATTTTGACCATTAAAGAACTCAATGGACGAGACTACAAACAAATAAGCTTGTTCCTATGTCATTCATGGGCAACTGTGGAGTCCCGCGAGGTTCTTTTGTCGGTCAGCTTCTCTTTATCATTTCTGTAAATATACACAAACTTTCTTTTAAATTTGATTCTAGCTATTATGCTGATGACACTACTTTGGCGAGTTCATTGTACTGTGTTGATCAAAAATCTTCTCTTAACGAAGGGCGTGTATCTGATAACATTAATATGTAACAAGACAATGTGTATAAATGGTTCGTTGCTGACAAAATGTCTTTAAATATTTCTAAAACGAAAAACATGCTTCTTCGATTTTCTCAATGCTAAATTGTCGAAAATTTTACATTACGTATTACATCGTCATTGAAAAACAAAACCAATTTCATTTTCTTGGAGAGCTTATTGATGAAACATTCAGTTGGAATGTCAATAATTATAAAATTGCAACTAAACTTTCCAGAATTGTTGGTCTTTCAAGCAGCGTTTGCAATTTTCTGCTTGTAAAAGCACTTCTAAAAATATTTAATTCTGTGCCCCCCACCCCCACCCCCACACTGCATCTTAACTATTCCATTCTCGCTTGTGACGATATAAAGAAGCTTCCAAAGCAAGTACTATTTACTTCGCCACTTTCAATGTCCATACTGTGCCTCTTATGCATGCCAGGACCCTTAAATTATGTACCCATACTGTAAAAAAAATTAATTACCTGGATATTTCAATCAAATATTTTCACCTATACATGTCTTTAACAGCTATGCCACTCGCAATCGTTATGTCCCCCCCCCCCCGCGTACCTCGTCTCATTTCATAACCTCAATGAAAACGTATTTGATGCTATATAACCGTAGTGCTTATAACAGCACGCCTCATTCTATTAAAAACAAAATAAACGTTCAATTTTACTCCGGCTTGTAAAAGGCCAAAAAAATTTTTGATCAGTCAACATTCCCAAACCTGCATATTATTGATTGCCATGTCTGCACTTAATAATCTCATTGATTTGTTAATTCTGCCATTGCATATTTTGTTTCCAACCATACTTCGTACTTCTCAATAATTATTCTGGACATATTAAGCCCTCCTTTTTCTAGTTGTATGCTAGCTTACTGATTTCACTCACATCTTCTTTTTCTTTTGTCTTTTTGTTCCTGTAAACCGTAAGTTTCAAGTTGCCATTAGCTGCTTCAGTAATTTTGTTTAGATGTCCCACAGGTGGCCCCCAGCGACAACGGATCTGCGCATTCTTAGCAGGGGTCATCCTGACCTCTTGTCAATGTCATTATTCTTTTACTCATTTCTCATTTATTTCCAGCATTGCCACTTCCACGTTGATCTACATGTATATCAGTTGGTCAAATAAGGTTGCTCTGAATCTGATCCCATATATAAATAAGTAGACAACGAATAAATTGTAACAGTGGAGATGACATTAGGACCACAAAAATGTTGATTTTTGGCCTGTGCGTGGAAATCCCGTTGGACCTATCGTCTCTCCAAGCTGAGAGAACACTCAAAACAAAAATATGTATCTCAGGAAGCTAGGTAACAAAGAATTTTAGTAATATTAGGACGATTGCATTTTGAATATTGATGAGCAGTTTTTACCATATTTGTGATCCATGTTATGGTATTGAAAATTTTCCTAAATCCGTTCTGAAAGGATGTTGAACATCCGTCTGGTACTGTAACCACAAAGAGCTGAAACTTCAACGTATGGCTTTCTGAGTACAGAAGGAAAAGGAACGGATTTGACACATGAGTAAACCTAATATGTGTAGGCCTAATTTCTCAAATTTCAAAATTGTTCATAATAGATAAAAGAGTGCTTTCAGGTTTGTGCTATAGGTATATCCAATGAATGAAAAGTAGAGTTGTAGAATTTGAATTTAAGCTCTTTGGGCATACGTCTGAGCCTAAAACATTGAATATCTTTAAGGTATAGGTATTCTGGACACAGCTTTCAATCCACTTCAGTTCGTTTCTTTGCAATACAGGCACACTAATTAACTGAAAATGAAAGTTATAAAATTTAATTTGTGCTAATCAGGCACACTTAGAAGATTTAAATGCTTGACCATTCCGAAAAAAAAAAACTATTATAGCAGATGGGCCAGTCAAACTTCGATTCAATGGATTGTGTTCATGGTACATTATCATTCTGTTTCTTCAGAGATTAGGTGGGCAAATATTTCCACCAGTCTGTATATAATAAATACACAAGCCATAAATGCATATATTTATTATCCTTGGATGAACAAAAAATATGTATTTTATACAACCCTTAAGTTAGGGTTTTTCGCACATAAAATCATTTATTGGGGATTATGCACTCCTGAAACACTGGATTTACTGTATGTTAAGCGTGGGGCTCTGCAGGTGCATATAACTGTTTCAGGTGATTAGATGGCAAATCAGAATGGAAGGTAATAACAAGGCATCGCCCTTGCCCTGCAGACTGATTTTGCTTTGTTTGTCACAGCACCTGAGCTACAACAAGGAGCATCCCAAAAGTCTTGGCAATGGCCGGTCGTCATTCACCACAAGCTGCGGCTGCAAGTGTGACCCAGCACACACAGAACATGGCGGAAATGCAAACTGTGCTTTTTTTTGGGGGGGGGGCGGTGTAAAACTTTAAAAGGTGTTTCATAGCGTCTATGTGTTATTCTCTGCCTTATTCAATCATATTGGAAGTGCAGACCAATATTTCAAAGTCATAAACAAGTATTTTTTGTCTGAGCTCTTATCTTGAATGTAGTGATACGCATTCACTTAATCATGACACAAGATGCCTGCCTTGCGCAGCATGTTCCACGTCTAGATGTCCTGCCACCAGGTGACACAACGAGTGGCGTTTTCTGGCCGAGGCTTTATTTGGATTTGTGCTAGTTATAGTTAAAACAGTGTTGCTTTTCTATCTTGGCCGTTCCAGACACTCTCTAGTAAGATATGCTTGTGGTCAGTTCATTGTGTAAATGTATTTTTTTCAGTGATCAGCAACCGGTGCCTCTCGTACACCTTCATTAACCCTTTGCGTGCTGGTGACACTTATAATCCTTCTTCAAATTCCTCATCCAAATGCCTTCCATTCAAGTACCTGCATACCTTGTCCAAATGCAACGGAGCGAGGGAAATTCAATGGTCTGGACTCAGTCTAGCTATTGGCACTTTCAAGGGAAATTTCCTGAGCAAGGTTTTAGATCAAGATAAAAATTATCCAACAAATTATTTAAATTTAGACACATCCGGACTTGGCATCAGATCATACGAGAAAGATAAATGAAGCACTGATGAGGTCTGATTCACAAAAACGCATAACAAATAATATGTTTTCTTCAGGCGTATGTGGACAGCATACATTAACCCTTAAAGTGCTGATTTAAGATTGAGTCAACAGCTTTCCTCGGGACACTTTGCGCGCATTGCGTGCAAAGTGTCCCGAGGAAAGCTGTTGACTAAGACTACTTTTTGCTTCAGACAAGGCTTGTTGGTATTTCAATGAAAGGTATCTTCATGAGGAATTTGACTCTTTTAACCGCTGTATGTTCAACAGTAATTAAAAAGCAACTATAGCAGTGATTAGCACTTTAAGGCTTAATATATGGCAACTGTCATTATCGGCTAGAAGCCATGATTTTGAAGCATCAAGTTTATCTCATTTTGCTGAATTTGAAGTAAAATCTTGGTCAGCATTTGTTCGATTAGTTGAAATCTTACCAGCCAACCTAGGTTTAATGCAATTGGAAAAATATAATAAACATATGCTTCATTCCAAAATAATGTTTACCCACTAGTACGCGATTCGTTCACCTTGACCAATAACATGGTCAACCTATTCTTTCTCGTTTGATGAACACGAGCGAATACACGTTTCGTGCACTGAGGCCATACTTTTATCTTGGTGCTCCCAGAATCAAGGTATCTGACTGATATTCATTGTTGAGGAACAATTAAAGCTTCTAAGATTTCGGTTCTTCAATTTATAACAATGGAAATCAACGTTGACATTATGTGTCTATCTATCTATCTATCTATCTATCTATCTATCTATCTATCTATCTATCTATCTATCTATCTATCTATATATATATATATATATATATATATATATATATATATATATAAAAGAACATGGCCTCTATATTATACTGTCGTATCTGCACTCGAAAACGGAAGATGATAAGAGGGTAAAAAACTGAGCCTGCAAGAACAATCTTATTCAGTCATGATATCTTGCAACAGATGCGTAACATATTCCAACTGTATTCCAAGCTGTCGTCAGTTAGTAAGCAACGCAACACACAAACACATTCGCCGTAGGTTAATCTCAGAACTGAGATATCAAAGAATACCTGGATCCCCCTTGAAAATCTTTGGACCTCCCTTGAATAACTGATAATAAAGTCAACTTATACCATATATGTGCGTATGGAATTATATCATATATGACATCTTCCTTGTATTGTTGCTTAATTCCCACAGCTTATTCAAAGCGTGTACTGTTGACTTCCGCATGACATTTACCTTGTTAATTAAGGCCTGTTATTGAGCCATGGTTGTATGAAAACTCATGATCAGCTAAAATTGTGGCAGAAAATATTACAACGACACACCCTATATGTGCGAAACGCCAGAAGTTATTAACCTTCAGTTAAACGAAATTCACACAATAAAGTGTGGGAGAGGCTACACAAACATTTAGAATGGGCTAAAATACCCCCAGAATAGTTTGGCCCACGGGGGGGGGGGGGCGGACCGAAAATTTGGGCACGGGTCCCAACAATTCTGCGAATAGGTGGGCGATGGGCCATTCCTTTCGGGAACCAATTTATTCTGTAACCCCGGAGCCAATAGTTAAGTTCTCCTGTTTTCCTTGGAACATTAAGGAGCATATATAAATAGGGCATATATATATATATATATATATATATATATATATATATATATATATATATATATATATATATATGGGGGTGGATCGGTGGGTCCATGGGCGTGTATAACGCAGTACCACATGTGTGAAATTGCTTGAATGGCAAGGCAGTAGCTGATACTGATGGAATACACCTCGAACCAGCCTCTGCCCTCAAGCAGCCATGTGCGGACTCGTTGTATGAGCACAACAGGTACATGTAAACCAATGATGTCCGCTAATGCTTGTTATTGAGTCGTGCCCTTTGCCCTGGAGGCTTGAGAATACGTAATGTATACTGCCAAAAGAAAGATTAATTTGGTTTATTAAATGTTTATAAAGCTGCATGTATCAGCTATATCCCATTTTTAGTAGATCCAGGCTGCACTGATAGTATTGATGTGTAAATGTTGGAAGCTAATGTTTCAATAACGTTGCTATGGTAACCTAGAGATACTGAAGTAATCCTCATTAAGTAGTGTTCTTCATTCTGAGGTACATGTTTATGCATGCTTGAGGATAACCATCATAAACATGAATTGATTTTGCGAAGAATTTACTCACTTAACCCTAAAAAAGTCATACCGTTGCACCGACTTAGCAGCATGCTTCGGTACAATCTTGGCATATAGCACCCAGAGTGCGCCAAGGAAACCTATTATTTATCGGCATGTTATCCTGGCAAGCCTCCCCTCAAATTTTCATTGGAAATATCTTGAGAAACGGCAATATTTAATGAAATGCATGAAGCAGATGACATTTGCAATTACCGGTCGCTGTGGACCGGTTTGACCCGGAGAACGTGCCCTATAGCGAGGAAATCCACTAATCTTGCCTAATTTGAATACACATGCTACAGCACCATGCCTGGTCACAAAATTGGACTCTTTAGATTTTACGTTATATTTCCCATAATAATGAATCCTAAAATGGGTTTTGGCGACGAGAAAAGTTATCAAAGCGTTATGTAAATATGGTAGACATAAAACACAGGGCGCATTTCGTGAAAACCTCTTGCACGAAGGCCAGTTTTAATGATTTATACATTTATTTTCAGTTCTTAGGGTTATTCATGTTGGCGGTTGCGATACTGTACTACAAAATACGTTTGGACTACATTCGGATTTATGCATGGGCGGTGTGCGTTCATACTGTAAAACATCACTGAGCGCTTTGCTTTGGATAAACATTGCCACAGTTATCCAGCAAATTCTACACTATGCCTTAACCCTTGCCTGATTATGTTTTAAGACAGAGTCAGTTGCTTTCTTCTGTGCTCTCTGAAAGGCAAGCCGCCTGGAAGAGTCAATGATGATGATGAGGATCAAAAGTCAACTCAATGTGTATAAATTGTGCATATTGTTTATTTATCCAGCAAATTCTGCACTATGCCTTAACCCTTGCCTGATTATCTTTAAAGACTGATTTATTTGCTTTCCTCTGTGCGCTCTGAAAGGCAAGTCGCCTAGCAGAGCCGATGATGATGATGATGATGATGATGATGATGATGATGATGATGATGATGATGATGATGATGATGATGATGATGATGATGATGATGATGATGATGATGATGATGATGATGATGATGATGTCAACTCAATATGTAAAAATTCTGCATACTGATGCTGAAACATTGGGTATGACCACCTTGTCCATTCGCCGACTAATCAAAGGCCAATGCTGCTTCAAATAGGTTAAGGAATTTATTTTTTAAATGGCCAATTCTATCAACATAAATAACAGACGACTATTGCTGAGTTTTTTAAAAGGATTTATGTGCATTTTCCGATTAGGCTGCTAAGGATATTCTGAGTCTAATTCGGTCCTATTGATGACCATATCCTACTCGTTTCCTGCTCCCAATTGCTTTTTTTCCCATGTCGCAGTGCGTGTCCTGCACATTATTGTTGTCCTACACTTTACCTTTTCTGTGTCGTGATAAACTGCCAATACATGGAAAAGATGTTAATGAAAAGAATCATCGTCAGCTTAGATGCCTGCAAAGGAACCTTGACCCCTTATATCCCAGCTAGCAATAAAGGCTGGCCCAATATTGATCCAATGTTGGCAAAGATGGTCCAGCATAAGGCCAATGTTGGACCAACTTCTATTGCTAGCGGTTGACCGGCCGCATGTTTCAATTTTGAAGAGTCGGCATTGCAAGCTGTGCACAGAAGGTGGTTTTGATGTGTGTCATGCTAATCATGAAAGGGATTTTATTCTATGTTTGGCAGTGAGTTATCATTTTCTGGAGTGAAATCCAGAAATAGTAACTCACGGTAGGTCACATGACCTAAACATTGTTACAAGTGAATCGTGACGCGCCTGCGTCAGTGACGTAATGCATTGACATTTAGACAAAATCAAACGTCCGCGAGCTATGCTTAATTATACGTCACGGGTGACGTTGAATAACTGCGATGAACGTCAACAAACACGGCACACCAGATTTGACATTTCCAAGTGAAAAGTCTCCGCTTCAAAATGGCGACACCTAAGCAACAAGAGCGACAATTTTTGCGGTAAATACTCGATTAAACATAGAATAAATAAAATCTTACATGGCAGTGAGTGAGTGACGATTTTTCTCTCACTCGGGATCGTTGTTGGTGGGAAAAAACACTCGTGACCTGCGGTCACTCGTGATTTTCCCCACCAACAACGATCCCTCGTGAGAGAAAAATCGTAACTCACTCACTGCCATGTAAGATTCTATATTTATTCTATGTTTGAGAGTGAATTATCATTTTCTCTACAGTGAAATTAAAAGTAGTAACTCACTGTTGATCACATGACCTAAACGCTGTTACAGGTAAATTGTGACGCGCCTGTATCAGTGACGTGAGTCATTGACATTAAGACAAAATCTAATATGCGCGAGCAATGTTTGATCATACGTCACGCGTGACGTGGAATAACTGTGCCGAACGTAAACAAACACGGCACACCAGCAGATCGGCGTTAAAAGTAGGCCTAGTGCGTATTTCTTTAAGATGAATACCCAATTAAACATAGAATAAACAAAATCTTACATGACTGGAGATAAGTGATATACTATTTTTCTCTCACGAGGGATCGTTGTTGGTGGGCAAAAATCACGAGACCTGCGGTCACTCGTGATTTTCCCCACCAACAACGATCCCGAGTGAGAGAAGATAAGTAACTCATTCTCAGCTATGTAAGGTTTTCTATCTCCTACAAATTTATGTCTTGACTCTTTCACTGCCAATTACGACTAAAGACGATCCACTTAAGTCAAACTAGTCTGAAGTATCATTAGGATCTCAGATTCGTATTCCCTTTAAAAAGATATTTCATTAAAGCACCAGTATGCCTATAGTTCCAGAGAAAAGCTGTTATCTTGGTCCAAAATTTGGCACTGAAAGTGTTAACATTTCATCATATGTGACAGATATAAATGTCGGTCTGACGTCCTGATACAGTTTGTTATCAAAAGCATGAAAAGTTAGACTCGCCTGGGGGCCAGGGGATCTTAAAAGTACGGCTCTTAAAGAATTGTTGTCTAAATGTTAAGTAAATCTTTAAAGTCGAAAGGTTTTTGTGCGCCATATGACATATAACAAGGCATTTATTATGATCCCTTGGTAAAGTTGATCTTATTTTCTTCTGTTTAATTCAATCAAAGGGACGATTAGCTTGCATATTGATTCAGACGAGGGCTGTAAAAGTTCCTATTTTTATCGCAATTATGGTAAGATGTGACTGGAAAGTTCTCTCAAAACAGAGCATGCTTAGTTCGTGGCACATATTTTTTGGCTGTCTCAAAACTAAATTATTAGTGCATTTTTGACTTCCACTTCCAATGCCAACTGCGAGTAAAGTCGAACTACTTAAAATCTGAATTATGATAAGGATACTAGATTCATGTTCCTTGTACTAAGTCCTTTTATTCATGCACGAGCATGCCTGTAGCTATATAGAATATATAGTCCAGGTCAACAGCTGTCCTCGGCCTGCTTTGGGGGCATTGTGCCCCAAGCGCGCCGGGGAAAGTTGTGTTGACTCGGCCCAATTTGTGACACAGAAAGAGTTACCGAGATTACTTCAGATTTAAGACCTGCATTTATTTTTGTTATAGAATATATATGTGTATATATATACATATATATATATATATATATATATATATATATATATATATATATATATATATATATATATATATACATATATATAAACTTTCTGCACATAAGTAATTTATCGTTCTAAACACCATATTTCTATGACCCACGAAATACAAAGACAGCTTTGCCGAAAGTACATAAACCGTTTAGCGGCAGTCCTTTAAAGAGTTAAAACCCAGGCATCTCTGCGAATCTTGCCAGAAGGGAGACGAGTCAAAGGTTGTTTAGGCGTATACTAATTGGACTTCAAATCAAAGGTCCATGTGAAATGCACAGGAATGAATCAAGTTGTTATAGGTATTGACAGTATTATACGAAAAGCTGAGATGCCTTTAAAAGTCTTTACGCTGAGCTTAAGTGTGATATAAATAGACTTTAACCTGTGGAGACAGAACAAACAAGCTCTGTCGTTGCAGAGAAGTAAGCACGTGTAATAATATTGGGAAATGTGATCATCGTGGTTTTTAAATATACTGGCAAGAGAAAACAAGTTGTGAAGATTTGCAGATTCATCATTTTGTGCAGTAAACTGTCTTCTTGATTCCCAGGCCCGTCGCATGTTTATGTGGTCTCCGGTGTGTGGCCCCTGGGGTCAGCATACAGCTTTTCTTTCCTAGTGTAATATCTTCAGCATAACCAGTCACAAATTCCTGATTTTATTTGATGATTATGATGATATTTGGACGCATAGGAGATTTATCAATGAATGAGAATTTTCCCACTCATGATGGCCTGACTGTGGTCTCTTATTTATTTATTTGTTTGTTTATATTTTTATTTATTTATTTATTTATTTATTTATTTATTTATTTATTTATTTATTTATTTATTTATTTATTTATTTATTTATTTATTCACTCATTCATTTATTTAGCCCAATCAGCCAAAGCTCTGCTTCATTGGGGTCCACTTACATCGAAAACGTACATTAACATATACAGTTAGCAATAAAACACATCAATATAAAAGTTACAGTAGAAATAAAAGGCTTCACACGTGGCATCCAGAGAAAATGGAACAGAGCAATATCCCTGGAATCCACTCTCGAAGTGGGCACCAACAGATGCAGCTACCTGTATCGGTAGAGAGAACTTACGGATTTAATGCGAATTTCTTGTACTCGGTTTTCAAAGTTTCTAAGCAGCTGGCTGACTTTATATAGACCTGTTGGTAGTTTGTTCCAGCACTGACCACAACTGAAAGTTAACGACTGTTTATGTTTTTCCAGTTCTCAGCCTGGTTACATAGAAGCTTTGGTCTGAGCTATTCCTGTTGGTGTGTTCGTGTATTTTACTACAGATTTTAAATTTATTTGCCAAACTTTAGGGGCTGTATTGTTGAGACACTTTAAAGCTAGGAAAGCTAAGTGAAAATTTCTTCTTTGCTGTAAAGTCTGCCAACTCAGCTGCTATACCAGTATGCTTGGACTAACCATAGATCGTCGAGGCCTCGACGATCTATGGACTAACCGTGTAGTCAAAATTCGTGGACATCGATTTTGAAGTTTTTGTAGTATCTTTTTGTACTTCTGACTCTGGAGTATGTTCATTACCAATACGTCTAAACTGGCCGATTGTTATAACACCGGACTTCAGGGATATTTAGGTTTAGCTTGTTACGTGAGAGCCAATCAGATGCAATGGAAGGTCTGATTATAGGTGCGACTTGACTGATGATTCCAAACAACATACGGTAACGTCATCGCCAAATAATCGATATTTCCACCGTTCAAAATGAGAGGGGGAATCGTAAATGCAAACAAGAAATAAGATTGGTGCAAGAGACGATCTTTGGGGAACACCAAGTGTAATGTTACATATCTGAGAAAGTTGGCTAACCATTACAAGACACAGCTTGACGACAATTTCCTTAATAGGACTTTAATAACCAAACATGTAGAAAATTGTATATACCACAAGCTAGCAACTTGTGTAAAGGTAATCCATGATCGATGGAATACCATGAAATACGCATTTCAAATCTACAATTTACTTAAAGATATATTAAATTAAAGATATCTTCAATTTAATGGATGATACTTTTAAATACGTGGAAATCAAGATACCCTAAATTGAAATAAAGACATTCTTATATTGAAATAAAACTACGTCAAATTGAATTGATCATATCATACGTTGAATCAGAAATATTTTACATTAAATTCATTGTCTTTAGTTCAATTTAAAACATCTTTATTTTCATTTAGGTTACCTTAAATTTCCTTTAGGAAAATTACGTTTTCAATTTATTTGCAATTTAAGATATCTTTAAGTCAATTTAAAATAACTTTATTTCAATTTAAAATATGTTACCTCAACTTAAAGATATCTTCAATTCAATTGAAGATATTTGATTTAAGATGTCCAGAAATAAATTCAACATATTTATTTAATTTTAATTTAGGACACCTGTAATTGAAACAAAGAGGTATTTAAAAGAAATAAAGATAGACAGAACTCTTTCAATATATCTTTATAAACGTACTTTTTACTCAAATGGCCCGCCATACACCTGTCA